>NQII01008006.1:69257-94275 GCA_002778355.1 Clitarchus hookeri | reverse complement strand
TTCAACATCAACAACCACATCAACATCAACAGAATAAATAAACAGAAGGTTTTTTACCGGGTATACTCCCCTTTTCCTTCTAACACCATTCAAACAAATTAAGACCCTTCAGTAACAACAACAAGAACTCCAAATTCAACAAGAATNTTTTTCCTTCTAACACCATTCAAACAAATTAAGACCCTTCAGTAACAACAACAAGAACTCCAAATTCAACAAGAATATTAAGAACTAAGAAATAAATAAAAGTTACCTTACCAACTAAGTAATTATAAACACTTTAGAACATTAATTAACACTAGTAGAATCAAGCCTTCCATTAAATTTAAAAGTAAATTCAATTTAGAACTGGCATTTCAACAAATTACACATATAACTAATTTTAAGGCCAGTATGCATTAAGCTTGGAATGGCAAGAAAAAAGCACGTTCTCTCTGCTTTACCAAGCCTGCACCACCCCACGAGAAGTGCCTCCCCACATACAAGTATGCTCCATTGCACTTACGCCCACAAGAAACACACTTCGTCGTCATCGCCTGTTTTCAAATACGCCAACTATGTACTACGCTACTCACGCAATGTCTGCATCTTTTGAGAAAAAACTTCAATGATACCCTAAAATTTATTTCGGCCGTTAATTAGTACCCCTGCCCTAAACGTGGCCAATGAGGACCTTGATTAATTTATACAACTAATGATGTAAATTGCACAATAATTCTTAAGGCAATAAAACTGCCAGATGCCATAACATTTATTCTAAAATGAAGTTAATTACAATGTATNGCACAATAATTCTTAAGGCAATAAAACTGCCAGATGCCATAACATTTATTCTAAAATGAAGTTAATTACAATGTATGATATTCATAAATAAGATAAATTTGGTGCATGCATTCCAAATTGTTCACGTCGGGTTATGTAACTTACTCACGGCGAGCATCTTTATGGTGAAGACAGCTGAAACGTCAGTTACTTGTGNATTCACGTCGGGTTATGTAACTTACTCACGGCGAGCATCTTTATGGTGAAGACAGCTGAAACGTCAGTTACTTGTGATTGTCTTTGTTTTTGTAGTATTCTGGATCGCATCTCTTTGTAACGTCTCGTCATTTTGGCAATTCTGCGGACTGCGTTCTGAAATCAGTTAACTCATCTGCTTGTTGAATTATACCTTATTTCGTTATTACAGTGTGTCTTGGGTAACATTTATTTAATACAGTGAATTTTCATTTATAAATGGAATCATTTTTAAATTCATGTCCGAATAACACTTAAAAAATNATTTATTTAATACAGTGAATTTTCATTTATAAATGGAATCATTTTTAAATTCATGTCCGAATAACACTTAAAAAATTAATTGTTTCTATAATGCTAATTTCAATTAAGATGAAACTAGTTCATTTTGAGCATTACGAGATAGCAACATTAACCCGTGGCCGAGTGTGTCTGCCGTCTTGTGGTTACGTCACAGCGATACACGAGCGAANTACGAGATAGCAACATTAACCCGTGGCCGAGTGTGTCTGCCGTCTTGTGGTTACGTCACAGCGATACACGAGCGAAGTGATACGGACTATCGCTAGCAAAGACATGTTATATGCTTTTCAAATATCTACCATGCGCCGTTTATGTGTGCGGAAATACAACAGAATATAATATTAATCATTTTTGGGGCATTAAGTATTTTTCCTTAGTGGAGTGTGTGTAAAGTGTTTTCTAGAATTATCCTTAATGGGTCGGCCATATTCTTCCCACTGTCGCGGATAAAGACCTCTTGTCGGCCTGCCTTTGCGTAGACTGCCGCGAGGCATCCATAGCGACGTCTCGAGTTACAGAACACCTGGTGAAGTTAGTCAGGGAGAGATGTTGGAGAATAGGGTCGCAGCTTGCACTCTGCGTACAGCCGTGTTGTGCTAGGGACGAGCTGCGTCGTGGCGGGTGTAGAGCGTGCAAGGTGGGACTGTACACCGGCTCTAACCGCACACTATCACGTGTCTCCGCGGCCGGCGGCTGATGAGGGAACTGCGGTCACGTCATTGCCGACTCGCAGGCAACAAGCACGCCGTAGCCGCCGTGCCTGCTCCACCAACACTGCTTCCCTTCCTCACTGGCAGCGCCGAGAGCCATCTAGCAACACCAGGTCTCAGTGGCTCGTCCGCTGTGCTCCACCATGCCGCCACCGGTGGACGGCCGTGTATTTTAATGATAACGAGCTCCAATTGTAACTAATATTGCATGTACATTTAATTAAGAATATTCACTCTCTTCAGTCCTCGGCAGATACCAACAATGTTACACTTTCTTGGTTTATCGTTTAGCAGCGCCATTTTCGGTTTCGGTCGCCTGCCAGTGGGGTTCCAGCAGGAAGTGTAGCCTCCAACCCAGACGGCTGAACAACTCTCGTCAGCGACTCATCAGCAGCGTCGGTAAATGAAGGAAAACTGGTCAGTAACCTCGGCAACTGACAGCTAAACTTAGCAGGAACTGTCAACTGCAACTTGCTGTCAGGAATCTTGAGTTCTTTCTGCCCACCTAAATCTCGCTGTTCCTTCAACCAATGTTTGGAGATGCGAAGTAACGCTGTGTTACGATACATCCGCGGTGTTTTTTTTAAGGAGTTATAACGGCCTATGTCGCGCGCCCACGGCCAAAATCGACGATTCCAAACGAAACAGACAAAAAAAGACGACAATCTTCATACGACGAAATATTCAACAATCGAAGGTCCATTTAATTCACGAAAACTGTTAAAACGGCACAAACACAAAATTAAGTCGCTATACCGACGCAGAGATCTAAAAAACAGAATCGTCGCCGACGGCGGCTACAGAAGAACTTGGACTTGCAGTATTGAAACCCACGTGCAGCCAGATCACCCTTTCGGAAATCGTCCGAATGTCTGTGGAAGGAATTCAGCTATATTATTTGACAATAAAACATGAATATGTAGTACAAAAGCAACTGTCGTGTGTTAACTTTGGTGCTAGGAAGCAAACATTTAAAATTGAAAACAATAACTAATTTTACATCAGTATTTTAATTTTGGGATGTGTGCCAAATGCCAACTCCTGCGACATTCCACTTCTTGCCAGTCGCGCATCTCGTCTGCGCCACTAATGACGTCACGTTGCCGCACAAGTCAGACTGTACCAGTCCACCAACTTAAGACCGTCGTGGTGCGTGGCTGCCTACACTCGAGACGTCAGTCTACCTTCTTATTGTCTCTACTCCTACAACTACTAGCCACTAACTTGTGTACGGTGTTAAAGCCAGCACTTACTAATATTGCTTCCTTATTATTTATTAGCCGTTAGAAAATTTGAGTTTTCGATATTTCCAATATTTGAAAATGAAGTGATGTTACCAAACCATTTTTTTTTTTTTTAAGTATTCGCGTAATTAAAACAGCGTTTGGAGTTATTTGAAATAAATTTGAAATAAATTTAGAAGAGAAAACGGTAGGCCTATTCGAAGGGATTTTGAACTCGCGTCTATTCCTGTGACTCGACCACTGCGCTACCACATGCTAGAATGGCTGATTACGTCTGTAGTTTTTTATTTTAAAATTGTCCTGTCTTGTTGCGAAATATTGCAGATGTAAACCACAAATCGGAAAATATGGCAAAATAATTGTTGTAAAATTAACAAAATAATGCTGTAAACAACATATGATAAGAAAATTTATATAACTTGAACAAATACCTTTTTAAAACAAATTTTTTTTTAGCATGATGTTTTCAGAGAATGGAATTGTCTTTAAATTAAGGAAAGAATTTTTTTTCTAGTTTGATATTTATTAAGTTCTAATAACAATATTTAATAAACTTTAAGAAAATGATATAATTAAATATTCTGGTTTTGTGGGTTCTGTACTTTATTACACGAAAAATGGTTAACATTTTTTTATTATAAAACTATATATTGTACCACCAACTATTGCTGTACGTGATTTTGTCAGTTCAAATATATCTAATGAACCAACAAACCTTGTCGAAATAAGTGAAGTAGTTCATATTCAGGCCTTGATTTTGTGTTTCCGGAATCCTCATGCTGCAATGTTTTCCATGGTCCTCGACGGGGTATGGCGCACATAAACTACTGTTATAGACGTTAGCCGTATATAGACGTTAGCCGTATTGTACAATTTTATGGAAGCCAATAGAGAGAAAACAACGAAGTAAGAGCAATGTTGCAGAATTGTTTTTACTGCGAGAGGAAATATTTGACGGAAGCGATGTGCATCTGTCAAGATGCTTGTGCCGCCGTCGATAGCTGTTTGTTGTCGCGGTGCAAAATAACGCGCGAAATTTGCACCAGTTTCACAAAATAGTTTCTCAGAAAGTTGGCAAACCCAGTCATCTAGAATTTCGCTTGTTTAGTTTCTTTGTTTTGGCTTCAAAATTATATGTAGAATGAAATAGATAGTTAGCATGTAGACGATTAGCGGGCCGAGTCGTGTGGACGTGGTAGGACGTGTGATGGCCATGGTGGTCTCTGGATCGCTCGCGTGCCTTCACCTCGCCAGACTATACAACTAACAGTTCAATTATGCGTTGTCACGCNGGTGGTCTCTGGATCGCTCGCGTGCCTTCACCTCGCCAGACTATACAACTAACAGTTCAATTATGCGTTGTCACGCATACACGAGGAATTAAAGCCTGGTTACTTGTGTATTGCTTTCCAATGGAACTTTGCACGTCGTGTGCGTTGTCGGCATTTCCTTAGGCGTTAAAGGAAATAGTTATATTTCATATCCTAAGTGGAACTTCCGAGGCGACGACCAATCAGAGCACAGCATTCGATGTTGTTGGTGGGAAACTGCGAGTTACAGTAACGTAAGTATAAGCATATTACAAAAACGTGTGCGTGCACATGTTTATTTATGATTATATTTGTTCGGAAAAATACCCTTCTCCGCTAGGAAATGTAAACTTTGAAGTATGATCTTTTTAAACGTGGTTGTGTTGTACGATGTTAGGTTAGAAGGAAAGCGAACGTTATAGGCTTGTCGTCTGTTCTCGACGCTTAGAACCAGATTTGAAACATCGTATTGCGATCTGCGAACACAGAAGACGTGTTTCCGTAAAGCCGGCTTTGCTGTCGCCTCGTGCGNGTTGAAACATCGTATTGCGATCTGCGAACACAGAAGACGTGTTTCCGTAAAGCCGGCTTTGCTGTCGCCTCGTGCGTGGGCGTGTGGGACCTCGCTCAGGTGTGGGACGTAGAGTGCGCGTTTCCCTCGTCTTGCGGTTATGCACGTCGCTGCACTTCAACATGCTATGCGTCCACATCGGCTGCTCGATGCCGCTGTGCCTTTGTCGGCACTTGGCTGAGAGACCGCCCGTGTCGTTGCACGTACAGTCGACAATCGTTCGACGTCTCTCGTGTCCTGTACCGCCAACTTTTACATCCGAGCCTANGTGTCGTTGCACGTACAGTCGACAATCGTTCGACGTCTCTCGTGTCCTGTACCGCCAACTTTTACATCCGAGCCTAGCTGCATGATCTTGTACACGCCTGGGCATTCCAGGCACTCAACGAGAAATATCAATCACTACTAATCATTTCAATAAACATTTCACAAAAAATAAAAATGCAAATATTTTTTAGTAAAGGGTTTTTTTTTTTTACATATACCTGTACAAAATGTCGTCGGTAGTTCTAAGTGATGCCCATGTTCAAATGAAACATTATACCACTACAGCTCATTACTAATTTGGACAAAAAATGAATCCTAAGTTTTGCACACGCTTACGAAACGCGCGATAGTTTTGACTGACGTAAGGATATTACTTGAAAAAAGGAAATTTTTGAAGGAAAAAAAATAGTGGTTACATTATTATACATAAAAAGGAATCAGTGAATTTTCTGTACAGTAATTTACTTTCTCCCACGTGTATATCCGAAAAATAACGTATGATATTAAAAATATTTTATTGCTTTACATTGGTTGTTTGTAAAATGGAGAAGTGAAAGAAAACATTCTCAAATAGCATACAATCAGCATTTAACAGTTAGCCAACTGTTGGTAGTGGTGGCAAATGATCGCACTTATGACTTAAAAATTTTCTTACATGGTTGGCAATCGGGTCGTATCAATGAAAGCAGCTTTGCCTATTTTAAAAATAAACTTTTTAAATTCTTTAAATAATCGTAATATGGGTCGGTGCTCTCATAATGATTGTTAGAATTCAACAAAAAACCCCGCAAGCAATCGATATACATAATTGCCAACTGTTACCTATTGCTGGGGAAACACAAGCAGGAAATTTGTAGGCCATTTATGGCATGCCTACTGTCACTGTTGGGACATATTAGCGACCATTTCATGGCCTATTTATGGCATGCCAAATATAGGTTGCTATGAAATAGCAAACAGCTTTGTGAATTCACTTATTAATTTTATTTCATGCATATGTTAAGTAAAATTATCCTATCAAATGGTTTATAGACTGGAAACCTGCAAAGCAAGTTCGTTAAGGGAAGGAGGTCTTAATTAAATAAGAGTTAGTTATTATTTCCTAATTTTATTTTCAATAACTACAAACAAAACTCTCTCGACTCAACATTTCACAATAAATTAATATCACTTGCTGTTTACGTTTAATGACTTCAATCAGTACAATTTACAATTCCCTCAAAAAAAGTTAACACAATTAAATCCTTAAAAATCCAAACACCTATTCAATTATTTTACAAATTATATGTCCATATTTGGCAGTTGCAATATTTACAATAAAGTCCGCATCACATGTTACTGAGTCTCACCTCAATTCAGTCCAGGTCCCACCAGTCAGGAATGTTCTAGAGTTCTCCGAGCGCCCTCGTGCACAGTAACCTTCCCTCGTCGGATATCACTCCCGCTCGTCTATTCACACCACATACACCTCGTCTCGCAGTCTCCCGTCGTCCTCTTCACCGATGGCCCTCGCCCCACTCGACTTCGCCCGGTTACTAGACTCAGCCAGATGGCTTCTACTATGACTGTCGGGTCGCAGTGGTATCTACAGTGCCCGGGCAACAGTCGAGAAATCCATCCAAATGCCGCCTTGCGCCGAGGCTCCTAGTTCCCAGAATATTCTTGCGTATCCTTTACACTTGTCGGCTTCTCCAGCAGGAGGGTGGAGGGGCTGTGACGCCAGCCAGGAGCCGGGTGGTCCACCTGGGGGGGGGTCACCCCTCCCACAGCGCTTGCCTGCGCGTAGAGGGAACTCCTTGCGCGAGGCGAGGAGTCACCCGCTTAACAATATAAAAAAAAATTCTTTATTTTGCATTTTAAATAGCATCTGAAACTTGTCCGAAACTGTAACATTCTTTTCAACAAAATCTTTTAAATCTGTAGCAAAGTTAATAATACGAAATTTATGTGTGTAAAGCATCCAGATTTACTTAACAGTATTAGGTTCTATATGAATACGGCGGTAGAGAAGGTGGTAGCATTTTAGACAATGAACTCAAAACATACGGATACACTTCTATGCTCTTCTAAAGACAATTACCATTCGCGAAACAATACCAAAGTTAAAATACATAATGATGGGAAATAACTAGTTTTTTTATTTTGGGCAAAACATAATAATTTTTGGTTTTGAAAATGCATGGCAGGCTGCTTTTAAGTGGGCCACAAGTGGCCAATAGCAGGATTGTAAGTTCCAAACAGATGGTCTACATATGGTCTCAAGTAGCTTGCCAACAGTTGGCTGACGACAGACAGATGGTTAACTTAAGAGGCCGGAAGCAGTAAGACGGTGGACCACTGCTGTTGCCGGCATTCTTGTGCTTGATGTTAGTTTTGAAATTAAGTCATCACTGCGTAGGTCTATTTGATTCAAGCTCGGGTCAGGAACTTGATATTAATTCATGAGTAAATCATTCGACAGTAAATATTCTGTTTGGTTGCGGAGTTACTTTGCCACGCGGTCAAATGTGCCTGGTAGTGTGCTGAGTATTTCAGCCGCGGTGGTTATGCATGGGATATCTTCCTCGCAAGTAACTGGAGTTACTTATTGGTATCGCTAACCAAACCGGCGAGGGTTGTAAGATGTGATGGCACACGCCCTTCCCTTACATATGGCGGCCAGGTGGTCCCTCGCACCTCTGTCCAAGTGCCCCGTCGTGCCCACGTCGTGTTGCAGCTCATCTCTACACCGCCTACTGTGTGCGCTTTGTAATCAAGCTGGACGGTGACAATTGCCATCGTTTTTTCATACTTCGCTATTCGAAAAATAACCAACAAATTTTCATTCGAAAACTATACATATACATTGCATCAACTGGCGCTGTGCGCTGTGGTTTTTTAATTCGGATATACGATGTTAATCACCTAAAACTTGCACCGCAAATATGTCGGGAATGAAATGTGCTACCGATGTGTTCGTTTCACAGATTTGAAGAATAGAGAGGAGCTTATAATTGCGGCCCAGACACAGTGTTTAGTAAGTATTGGAATGTGTATTTCTTGAACAAAGTTCCTTTTTTCTTTTCAAGTGGAAAAATGCATATGCACACCAAGAAAATAAAACTAGAGGAAATTAGAATGGAATGGGGTTTTTGTAGTATTCCAGTGCAAGTAGTTAACGTACTATCATAACATGACACTTTCAAATACCGACAGTTGTCTGCTCCATTTAACNCATTCCAGTGCAAGTAGTTAACGTACTATCATAACATGACACTTTCAAATACCGACAGTTGTCTGCTCCATTTAACTGCATGGTTACTAGGCTCCGATGTTCGTATGTGTGTTCAGATTCTGTTTCCTTTACACTGGTTGCATTGGGACCTCCTTGTAAGTTCGTTGTGATAGTTCGTACTACCTGGACGTAGGACGTACTGGAAGATATTTACTAATGCTGTGAAATACAGTTTCCTCTTTTCTTCAGGAGTTACCGGATTGGTTGGCTCACTGTTGTGTTTCTTAAGGGAGTGCTGATACGTAGTACAGTTAAATGGAGCAGATAACTGTAGGTATTTAACAATGTAATATTACGAAAGCAAGTAAACTGCTTACTTGTACTAAAATCCTGCAAAAACACCATTGACATTATAATTTCTTCTTGTTTTATTTTCTTCAGGAGAAAAGGGCATTGTTCCATTGAAAAAATGTAAATTTGTTTACGAAATAATCGGTGTCTGGGCTGCAATTATGAGCCCTTGTCTTAAACTTCAAATCTGTGAAACGAGCACATCGATAGCACCTTTCATTTCCGNTGGGCTGCAATTATGAGCCCTTGTCTTAAACTTCAAATCTGTGAAACGAGCACATCGATAGCACCTTTCATTTCCGACATATTTGCGGTGCAAGTGTGACGTGATTCATCGTGTGTAGTCAGCAATACAAACTCCGTTCAAATTATGTTGTTAAATGGTATGTTTCTGGAATTTGTGCGCCGTGGGACTTTGCCATAGCCCTTGATATCCAGATCCATTAGCCGCGTTTAGTTTGCCTCGCTGTACAAGTAGCTGAATACCCTCACACTCGCATGACGTATGTATGTATGTATGTAAGTCGCATGTATCTCGCGTGAAGAGAAGGAGCTGGCGAGGGGCGTGAGGCCTGAAACAAAGCCAGGCCGCGTGCAAAAACACAGAGGAAGGGCTGCCCTGTAGGGTCCCTAACCCTCCGCGAGCCCTTCGCCAGGCCACGTCTTCCTTCATCCCTCTGACTTGCGGCCGCACAAAACACGTTTCCGTTACGACCCGGCGGCGCCACGCAAAAAACCTCGCCGGCGCATTGTACACCACGGCGTTTAATGGTGTTTGCGCAGCGGCGATTAATTAGGGCAGTTTAACCCGGGGCAGGGGTGTGCGAGCCGGGCACCGTCTTACCGTCGACGTCAGCCCCTCCTCAAGTGAACGTGTCGGGCGACAAACCTCGCCACGTTCGCCGCTAAACAACTGCAGCCTGCTGGCTCTCGACTTGAGCACTTTACAAACCGACCTTCGGAATACGTCGCTCACACCTCCTGCACGTATTTCAACGTGCACGATGGCTGCCACGGAGAGAAAGTAGTTCCGTGCGACGACGTTCAGTTAAAAGTGTATTTGCCGACACTGAAATGTTTTCTCGTTAAATACACGCCCATAAGAAAATATTACGTACCGTAAAGCGGGGAGTACTTAATGAACGCGTAGATGTATGACTGGTGAACTGCGACTTGCTCTCGCGGTAGTTCAAAGTGCGTGGTTGTCGGTGGTAGAGGGGGGTGTGGGGGGAGTATGCAGTGGTTGCCGGCGTGTTGCACCCCTGAGCTGGCTTATGGAAGCAGTGACCCTTCCTTGGAGGGACAGCACACCGGCCATTTGTCACGCCCTTTCACCGCCCGAGCCAGCGCAAACATCACACGCTGCATTTGCATACGGCCTGGCCTCGCCCCGCAGCTGGCCGCCTGCCACTCGCCTCTGCTCTGCTTCCAGCCCGCTACACTTGCAAAAAACTCACCTAACTCAACTCACACAGTAGCCATATTACTGCTCTAGTTATATACGTAGTCTATTCGCCGTTTCCTCACACTTTCTGAATCAAACCTTTGGAAAATCACCCCATATATGATGTGCTCAGTTTCCAAAATATACCATGTATCACAACCGTGTTATACTTGTGTTGACATAAAAATTCCTTACTTTTTGTTAAATTGAACTTTCACTTGTGTTTTATCTCTAAATTATAAATATTTCATTCATAATGAATATCAATGAAAACAGATGGAAAATAGGTGTGTTGGTAATTCCTAATACGAAATAGTTCTTATGTAAAATATTATTACGCTGAGTGCGCAAGAATGTGGTAAGCTGTCCCTTCAGTGCAATTTTCTAGAAGTGATTAAGCTTTGTTTCAATGAGGCGGAGGAATATCCTTGAAGTAGAACTTTAGAAGGATTTCAGAAAAGTTGGAAGTAATCGTGAATGAACTATACCTACAGAAACGCATCTTACTGTCTTCTGTATTTCATCACTTGTTTATTTACTCGTGTTTTTGTTTTCGACGGTTGTTTTTTAATGGGTCGGTATAAATTGTTACTTTAGTGCATGATAAAAATAATAGAATATGTACATTGAAATAAATGCTTTACGGTGATTGGCCAAGTTGAACACTTTCAAAATATGTCCACGGCAGTAGGCAGTGGCAACTCCATTGTGCTGGGTTATGCTTGAGCGGATTCTTGGTCAAAACGTCTACTGCTTACTTTGAACTGCGTACTAAGTGTTTTGTCATGTAAACTGTTTTAAAGCCGTAACACAGTTGAAAACGTTTGGATTTGGCTTCGTTTTGCTTCTCGACGAGTTTCCAATGGAGCTTGGCACAAAAGAACAATCAAAGTTAGTCAGGCACTCTTGGCTTTACGATTGCGAAATGTTGAAACTTAAAATCAGGCAGCCATTTCGTCGAAAATCAACTCGAGTTTAAGCAGTAGGGATACATGTATCGATGTCATGGATTGTTTTTGTATCGTGTCCAATAAACTGTTGAATACGATCTTTTTAAACATTTTGTTTAACACTTTGATACATTCGCAAACACACTTCGGTTGCCATGTCCTTTCTCACAGATTGGCCGCACTCCACAATCTCGTTTACATTTAGAACGCAGGGTGCGTTCTGAAAGTAACTATGTAGGTATACTACATATTTCCCCTGAATAAGTTGTATCATGATCTTTTAAATAGCTGAGTTGTTTAACAATCCTCGTAGGCCTGCCGTCACAGTTCTCCGAAGGGTTTACCTTGTTATCTGAAAGCTCTTGTTGGTTGTAGAGTGACACTCACCTCACTGCAGTATGATGGCTTTAACAGAACAGTGTTTTTCCTCAAAACATTATCCTTTCAGTTTTCAATGATGAAAGACCTTGGAGAACTGTGGGAGCTAACAATTTTTACTGATTACCATACATCATCCTTCATACACACTATATCTTGCCCCTTTTCAATCTTGTAATTGTACTGTTTAGCAGATTTGTCATAATTTGTTTTATTTATAATATTTATATTGTTTTGATAGCCACTAGAATTATTTACAGCTTTAGGAATGAGCATGCTGTCATGTGTAGGTAACATGGCTCTAGTATTCCAACTAAATGACAACAGACAGACAAGGAGCGCATGACTACAGTCGGTTCACGACTGGAAGAAACTTTTGAAAAAACACCCTAGCCGTTAGCTACATGCATATAACATTACCAACAGCGGCGAGCGCGGATACAGTTATGCCGTTAGGTTGCCAGCACAAAGAGAGGAAATAGTTCCAAAGTTTTAACGTAATTGTTAATTTATCGCTTACAAATGGGTGTCGAAAAGACTTTTATCTTATTATGCCAATTATTAATGACGTAATGCTAACGTATTAAAATTTCAACGTTTCTTGCATAGTTACATGATTACGCTCAAGGTTAAAGTAACACGGCCGTTTGTTTACTAACCTTCGTAGTCCTTGTGTTGTTGACACACGTGCCAGAGAAATTTGTGCTATTATCTTGTTTAACCTATAATAATTAATTTATGTCTTGTTTTACTAATATCCGCTCTTTATTATTTGGTTTTTAATAACGTATAATTTTAATTTGTGCTCACTTTCAGTTCTAATTTCTTTTGTTTTCATGTGTTTCGTGCACGTGTCTTTCCTTTGCCACTCTATTCTAACGTTGCAGTATTTGTTCATAAGAATTGTTTTCACATTGTCGAAGACGTATAATCCTTCACTCACAAACTCTGCCGTCCTGTCGAAAACCGTCACAACCATTTTTTAATAACGTTTTACAATTGCGCGAAACATCCGACTCAACCACCACGCCATTTTAACGTCTGTAGCAATTTCGATCAATACTGAAGATCTTGCCTTCGATGTACGGGAATTTATCGAAAGTCATTAACAATCGATTGTAAATAGACAACTACTATCGATTCATAAAAATACTCGCATTTTGGGTTTATTGAATGAAATGTTTTTCGGTGGCATCGCATATTATTTTGTGTGAAATTCTCAAGATTAATAACTGTACGCTTGTGGAATATCCATTAATAATATATACATGACGTTTATAATGGGTACGTGCATGTACGGACACATGCACACATACACAGTGGAATGTAAACAATGCATGTAAGCATTGCCATGTGACTGACACATGGCAGTCACATGGCAATGTTTGTTTACCTTTGGTGGAAGGATACGAAATGGGCTTGAAAGTAAATCTTTAGCAGGGCTTCAAGAAAGTCTCTTCCAGTCGTGAACCGACTATAGTCTAAAACTGGGGTGTTTCTATATTCTATTAACACACATACTCTATCTAGATTTCCATCTTTACATTTCTTCAACATTTTCTTTGCAATACCAACAAATAGTTCAATAAAACCATTAACTTTTGGATATAAAGGTCTTGAAGTGATTACAGAAATTCATTACCAAATTTCTTAAATTCTACAGAGTTAAATGGCTTATTATCTGCCGTCACTACCTTGGGAATACCATGAGTAGAAAATAGATATTTTAATATTTTGATCACAGTTGAAGACATTGAATTTACCTTAATTAAATTAAACCATTTAGAATAATAGTCAGCAACTATCAGATAATTTTCATTGGCAAAATTCAGAAAATCACATTCAATTTTCTCAAATGGGAGCATTGGAATATCGTCCAGATTCACATGTTCTTTTGTCTTGCTCATACTGTATTTTTCACAAAGACGACACATGATGATTAGTATCATTACGTAAATTTTCATATTTGGCCAATAAAGCAATGATTTTGCTCTACTAAGAGTTTTTGCTATGCCAAAATGAGATGAGTGAACCTTCATTAAAAAAATATTTTGTCAATACAATTTCACATAATCTGGAACTTGCTCAATACTGCTTGGACAACCCTCTTTATACAATTCCGAGAGCTTTTTCAGAGTAACGTCTTTCATAGTTTCCTGTCAAATCTCTGAAAGGAAACTGTCACTAACATTAACAGTGTAAACTACTCGATCCAGTGATTTTTCAACACACTCACGATTACTTTTTGATGATGCTCTGCTAATTGCATCGGCTATTAACATCATAAACCCTTTGGCACATTGCACATTGATCTCATAAATGCTAATTTCAATCATATTTTAAGTAAATGCTGTGATGCTATACTGAGAATGTATTTTTTCGTCAGAGCTACCAAAGGCTGATGATCTGTTTGAATGATTGTGTGCCTGCCGTACATGTGATTGTTCTGTAACGACACACAACCCATTGCACTTTTAGAACTGCCAGTCTGAATATTTAATGGTTGTTTGGGATCAAAATTTCGCAACACTGGCGGATTAGTTAACAAAATTGATACTGTGAACACAATTGTCATTCAAAACACACATTTTTAAAAAAAAAACTGCCTCAGTAGACTCGTGATCTCACACAAGTGTGGTATGTACTCTCGCAAATAGTTGACCCTGAAAGTGCTGTAAGCTTTGTTTATCATAATCCAGAATGGCTTGAATTTTATCTTTATCTGGCATCAAACAACCATCTACTATTTCATGGCCAATATAATTGAAAATATCAAGTAAGTATTGAAATTTTCTTAAATTAAATTTTATTTTTAATTCCCTAGCCCTTATTAATACCTTTGTTATAGCTAAATCATGTTCCTCTTTTGATTGTCCAAAAAATAGAAACTCATCAGTATAAATGTATACATTATCAATGTCCTTTAAACAATTTTCACAATTTTCATGAAAGATTTCAGCAGCGACCTCCAGACCAAAAGGTAATACATTAAACTGGTACGTCCCAAACACAGTAGAGAATGTACAACATTTTTTGCTGACTTCAGACAATCCAACCTGCCGGAATGACTCTTTCAAATCCAAAACAGGAAAGTATTTGGCATCACAAAGCTTTACTTTCAGGTCATTGATACTTCAAAATACTTTTTAAGAATACATCTGTTCAATTCTATAGGATCTAAGCGAACACGAGTATTAACCTCATCTTTTTCAACAACAATTGTGTGAACCAACACTGTATGGGTTTTACTTAAGAAATAATATCTTTTCCACTAAGTCGATCAAGTTCAACTCTAAATTTTTCTTCTAATTTGAAAGGAAGACGATGGGGAGGGCAAGAGACCGACTCGGGCCCTTCTTAATATCTCATTCGTTTGGGAATCTACGTGTACCCGTAAACACATCCTGGTATTCCGAGAACATTTTTTGTTTTTTGACATTGTCAACAATTATTTATTTTTGTATATCAACTTCGTTTAAAGTTTTGCTTTCTATTAAACCTAGCACAAGAAAGGTATGCTTTCCTAGAGTAGGCTGAAAGCGAGAATCAGTTACAATGAAACCAACCAGAATTGATTTGTTTTTCGACTTAACTTCTAACACCACTGTACCAATTACTTTAATGTCCGCGTATTTGTAAGCATGTAAGTTATATTGACAATGTTCCATGTTGAGTCTCCTAGACTTATTTAGAACTAGGAAAACGTCCATTGGAAGTAAATTGACATATGATCCACTGTATAATTTAAATATACATGTTCTGGTATTTCCCAACAACAGACTCTCTGACCAATCAGTGAAACACACCTCGTACTGTGCACTGTTGCGATATGATACATCGATACTCGCCTCGTCAGGCGCACATCACTACTCACCTCGTCAGGCGCACATCGCTACTTTCACTCGCCTGCTACGACACAGAGGCAAAATGATTCATCTTGTTACATTTGTTGCACTACTTTCTTCTTGCCTCATTCTTTTTAAAATTACCGTGTTTATAGTTCTGAAAATAAACAATAAAACATCATTTCAATGGAAATTTTTATATTTAATTTTATAATACCTTTGTCTACGTGGAATAGCAGTTAAAAAGTGTATCACTGCATTGCACCAACTTGAAACGCACAGTATCAGTGATATAGGGGGTAGGGAGAGATAGATAGATAAGAATTTAATGAAGATGGATGTTGTTACGTTTAAGACGTGCAACCCCCTCCCCCCCCCTTAATTTTCGAAACAAGAAGTCTGCTCGTTGCACTACGTACATAACAAGCGCAGCTCGCGCCAATTGTGATAGCGGATCCTCGGCTCTACGCATACAGCGTGAATAGTAGTTTATTTTTGCGTAGACCTACTCACGTTCCTATTACTGAGGATATAACATTACGGAAGCTTCTTTAAAAGGAGTTTTACGGTGCGGAATCCAACTCATGCTTCTTTGTTGGTATTCGAACGAACCAAGTCGCTAGGGAAACCTAGAAGAAAGGCTTTCAATTGAAGTGCTTTTCTCTTGAGCGGCCGAGGAGAAAGCGAAGATTTACTACACTCTTAGAAATTTGCGTAGATTTACGGAAACGTCTACGGTGATGTAGTGTTATTTTACGGAAAGGCACTCCATAATGACGAACAACGGAAATTAGCTCCGTAAATATAAAATACGGAACGCTCTCCATACTTTTATGGCTTCGACTTTGAGACACGAACAATGCCGATGATACCTGAAGCGTATAAAATCCCATCTTCAGAAACTACTTCGTGTAAAATAGTAGGTGAGTGACAGGCCATTCATCGAGTACCACTTCTTTGATTCTTTTTCAAATTCTGCTGCAGGACAAAACCTTACTCATAAACAGTAAAATACGCACACAACGAAAATTAAACTAATTATTCGTTACCCCGTTTCATAAACCGTAAATAAAACAAGATAGCTAGCGCTCTAACACGACTTGGAACTAAGAGAGGCGCGTTCGTCACTTCGTGTAAAATCCATATTTACGAAATACAGTACTTCGTGTAAAGGTGTGGTAGGTGAGTGCCCATACAGCACACAGACATCCAAATAATATCTAATGGATGTCCCCACAGACGTTCTGGATATCCAGGGACATACAGGAATAGCAAAATTGCATCCCTAAGACTGCCAAAAGGTATCCAAATGTCTGTCCAATATCCACACAAGGATACAGATATTGTGGATATCCTATAGACATCATTAGATTTAGACACCATAAGTAATAGTCATTTGAGGTTTTGTAAACTGTAATGGATATCCAGGAAGTGGTACGAACTGATATCTGCTTCTAGATACCCAGCGGATATCCTCAAGAGATTCACTTCAGGACTTAGATGACTTTAAGATATTGTGGATGTATCCTGTGCTATGTGGGTGGTTCCAGTTGTTGAGTGTTAATTTGTCTATTCGTGTTACAATCCCATTACAGGACAAAATATTTAAATTTTGTTGAATTTCTCTATTATATACAGTTAAATACATTATGGAAAAACGCTTTGTCTTATCCCGGTTTGTAAATAAAATAAACTCGCATACACTCCAACATGACTGAGAGGTGTACATACATCATTCTGCATGTGTCCCTTTCTTGTATAAGTGTGGTAGGTTAGTGGATAAGGCGTTGGACTGTCAATATTTTTTTTTCCGAGTTCAAATCCCATTACTGGAAATTTTTTTAAAAACTTTTTTACAGTCATTTTTATACACAGTGAAACACCCACGTAACGAAAGTAAGACTTTTTTGTTACCCCTTTTATAAAAAGCAAATTAAATAAAAAACCTGCAAGTTTATGGACACGTTTCGTGAATTCACGGAGATTTATGTGAAATTTACGGTGACGTTATTGAAACTAACGCAGAGTTCGTAATTTCAGGAAGATGTCTGGATAATTTGCAACCGGTTCTTTCCGTAATTGTACGGACACTTTTTCTTAACAGTGTACGTCTGCCTTGGCCTCACGTCTCGTCATTACAGACGGAGCAAGTTGTTGAGAGAAGCAAGTTGTTGAGAGAAGCAGGGAGGGGAAGGACTAGGCCATGGCATTTTGTTTAGGACTCATCCCAACAATCGCCTGGAGTGATCTCGGGAAACCATGGAAAACCGACACCAGGTTGGTTGGACTGGAATGCAAGTCCTGTGGTTCACCGCTGCATCACGTCACTCGTTACTCCGCTTTGGGAAAAATGAAATTACTTAAATAAAGTGACCAACATTGCAATAATATTCTAATGTTTCCAGATTCTTAGATTGGTTTTCCCGAGGAGTTTGTCATTTTCCACCCAGACGGTTGGTTGCTGCGTTAGTCAAATGCCTTCTGAGATGGCTAGGAGTAGCCGGTCAGAAATTATATATGTATAAACTCTTTCATCGGGATTCGAGCACGAGGCCTCTAGAATGACAATCGCAAGAGAGAGAGAGAGAGAGAGAGAGAGAGAGAGAGAAGAGATTTGGGTGGCTCTTAACATCGGGGTCTTGAGAGCCGATGATGAAGAAGCGAGGGGAGTGTAGAGCAACGCCGGAATGTAAGGTTGGGGAAACGGGAGATCCCCGAGAAAACCCGCCGACAAGCGGCATCGTCCGGCACGATTCCCACATGCAAAAATCCGGGGGAGGCCCCGCCGGAAATCGAACCCGGTTTGCCCAGGTGGGAGGTGAGTTAACCCCTACACCACCGTGGCCACACAAATTTTAGAGTACTTGGGCAAGACTTTGAAAATTGCATTTAGTTGTGAGAGTTGGCAAAAGTTCATTACAGAATACGCTAAAACGTTTGGAAGACTCGGGTAGCTAAATGCGAGCACTAACTGAGCGGAAAACATCGACGGTGCTTTGACTATCTCACGCGGAATGCTGCAACACGGGCTGTATAGAGGGTGTTCCGCACAGCAGTCACGAGGTGTCTGCCACACCTCACACGTGTCACCAGCCCCAGGTGAGAAGCTTGTTCACGTAGGCGAAGTAGGAGAACACTGTGATCGAGATAACTAAGGCGTTTCCTTCGCACCTCGAGGCAGGGTTTGAATCCCGGTCAAGCCTTTGACGCGGGTGCGTTTCATAAACAAGTTTCAGTTTGGTATGTCGACTGCCCTATCAGCTTATCGCATTAGCTCGGGTCGTTAACAAGCTACAATTACTCAGTTCGAAGTACAAGAAATACGTACTTGTCAATACATGGATCCTCTTGGATAAAGTCGGACTGTTTCGAGTTGAGTAGGCATGTTGCTTGAAAATGGTGACTTGGTTGTGAGTGTTAGTCGCAGCTGGTNAGTCGGACTGTTTCGAGTTGAGTAGGCATGTTGCTTGAAAATGGTGACTTGGTTGTGAGTGTTAGTCGCAGCTGGTGATGGAGGACGCAGGGATGTAATGTTGTTAGGACTGGGTTTCTCCACCTGGTGTGAGAGAACGGCGAACTGCGCTGGAGTAAGGAGTCACGAGCTCCGGGTCTGCTCGAGAGTGGAGAAGTCACCACCAGTCTGGGCGGTCAAACCCGCGTCACCTTGGTGCGAGGCGAGCACTCTAACCGCTGCACCGACGTTAATGGCAAGCTGAATTCCTCTGTAACAGTGGGATATTGCTAGGTGCATCACAATTCGTTAAAAAAAAGTTTTTTTTTGTAATAATTCCACGGTTTTACATGACCAACGCATGAATTAAATGATGATTGCATGTGGTGAAAGAATAGAAAACGTGTGTACATGTGGATCTTAAGCAGGGCGTTCATAAGTGCTCCGTTTACCACGAATGTTCTTCAACTGGATTGTCAGCGAGTGGAATCTCGCGGGTTGAAGTCGGAGCTGAACGCCTGGAGACCCGGACCTGCTTCATCAGATTCCCTCCCCGCCTGCAGGAGGGGGTGATTACGGAGTGTGTAATGGTTGTGGAGAGGAGCGGGGCACTTGACGGGGCTTGTCATCTGTGACGTGAACAAACATGATCCGCGCGCCGCCGAGGGAGGCCCCATTGTGCGAGTGTCTTGTATACAAGATGCGGCGTGAAGCAGGCGGGTCATTAGCTCGCAGCCCCGGGACCTCCAGTTATGCAAATCATCGTCCCACCATTACCGCTCCGCCACGTTACATACATGTCTGCCGACTAATGTTGTTAAACACTCGCGCACATGCCTTTCACACTCGCGCGCTGCGCATTATGCCGGCTTCTCTTTTCTCTATCACTAATTCATTTTAAATGTAACCTTATATTTAGTGAGTGAGCAACGCTCGCAGTCTTCATATTAGTTTTTCAGAACTTTGTACTCATTCTATTAATGTCTTATTGTTTCACTGACGAATATACTCCAGTCACGTCAGTCCTATTCTTCGCTGGTATTTTTACCACACGAAAGTTAAACACTTTAGTGGCTGTTACCATAATAACAAGAAAAAATATTTTATGTCCCAGAAAGTAAGGCTTTGTAGCCTACAGTTGTATTCTCTTTTTTAACTTAGATGAGCCAAAATTGAAAACCAATCTAGTGCCTTGTATTAACCAGTATGTTAATTAATCAAATAGCAGATAGTTGATCAAAATTAAAATTTTTGACTCGTAATTATTTTGCTTACACGTGCACTGTATTTTCTTGTAAGTCACAATAAAAAGGTCTTTTTGCAAATTTAAAAAAAATGTAAAAATACAGTTATGTCATTTGTGAAATTTTTTGTTTATATTGTTACAAGAGCTGTATTTGTCGCACATGAAAAAATGTTTGTACCAAGTCGATATATTTTTGTTACAAAGTCAAATTTACTAACCATAAAAGTGTGTGATAAGTATTTCGCTTAAAAAATAATGAATGTGATTACGAATAAAGTACTGTTAAAAAAGTATATAAATTCATTCTTGANTTTGCTTACACGTGCACTGTATTTTCTTGTAAGTCACAATAAAAAGGTCTTTTTGCAAATTTAAAAAAAATGTAAAGATACAGTTATGTCATTTGTGAAATTTTTTTGTTTATATTGTTACAAGAGCTGTATTTGTCGCACATGAAAAAATGTTTGTACCAAGTCGATATATTTTTGTTACAAAGTAAAATTTACTAACCATAAAAGTGTGTGATTAGTATTTCGCTTAAAAAATAATGAATGTGATTACGAATAAAGTACTGTTAAAAAAGTATATAAATTCATTCTTGANAAGTATTTCGCTTAAAAAATAATGAATGTGATTACGAATAAAGTACTGTTAAAAAAGTATATAAATTCATTCTTGAAAGTGTTTTCGCATACCTTTTTTTTCCGAGCGTAGAAATTGTAATTTCTTTTTAGCTTACTTTGTCGGGAAAGAAATGCACGTGCGGTCACTCGACCAATACTTTCTGTTGCAAAATGTGTTGTATGTTGTAATGCCAGTAAGTGTAGACTCTACCTAAACATTGTTAAACTGCAAGTGTGTAAATACTGACTCGTGGACTGGACCTGTGGTCGGTTGGTTGAAGGTGTCGACATGAGTGTAAAGCTCCTATAAAGACGACATTCACGTGAGCTTTGCCTGGGGCAACAACTTACTGCCTGGAGCGGTTGCAACACCAGACAGCGACATACGCAGTCTGTAGGATGCTGCTAGCAGAACTATGTATATTGTAGTAGTCTCGTGTAGGAGGTGCGTGACCAGCTGTACAGAAAAGCAACTGCGCTTCTGGTTCTCTCTTCTCTGTGTCGACACTCCAGCGCGCAATTACCCTAGTGTGTGTCTGTCCCCACGGCACGTGAACATTTCCAACGTGGGGCATTGACGCGGGTGTTGCAAACTATATAAACAACTCGGTTTAGAGCTGGGTAATAACCCCCCCCCCCCAATATCTTGGATTTATCAATTCTTTGACGCAATCTCCATTAGAAAAAATTTAACANCAATATCATGGATTTATCAATTCTTTGACGCAATCTCTATTAGAAAAAATTTAACAAAATATTTTGCAAGACAGACTATAAACAAGAGCTTCTCGAACTTTGTCAGATTGTTACAGCTTACCTGCTTGATCAGTTTTTAACTGGTAGCAACTGAGAATAAATGTGAGATTATTTCTTGCAAGTGACTGTATAAATGACACTAACAGCAGAAGTCAAGCAATAACTGCTTTTAAAAATGTAAAATGCAATACTTTTGGTTTTGTCGAGCTGTAAAATATAACACAAAATTTGAACTGCAGGCTGAGGCGAAAATCCCACAAATCCAAGATGGCGGAGGCTTGTTCCCCTTCATTTATACATACCTGCAGCGTCTGGGGCGATATATAACGGAATATGAAAAATTATTTAAACACATTTTGGCAAAATACTTCCTGGGCTATATGAGTTCGCATTTTTACGAAAACAGAATTTTCTCGAGGACACCGCCAATGACTGGGGGAGGGGGTCCTGGGGCTATACATAATGGAATAAGGAATTACTTAAACACATGTTTTTTAAAAATACTTTCTCGCATTGTCTGAGGCTATATGTTTTTTCGAATTTTTACGAAACAGGCATTTATCGAGTACGCTGCCAATGGCCAGGGCCTGGGGCTATATATAATGGAATAGAAAATTATTTAAACAAGTTTTTGAAATACTTCCTGCATTGCCTGAGACTATATGTGAGTTGTCGCATTTTTACGAAAACGTAATTTCTCGAGGGAGCTTCCAATGCCTGGGGCGTTATAACATTTGTACTATATTTCCCAAAATCACGCGTCACCTGGGGCTATGGGCGTTTTTGTTGGGAGACGCGGGTGTTGCTGTTGGGACACGCCTGAGGCTGCATCTATCCACTCCACCACCGCGGCACCTCTCGCTATGGAATGCGAGAGCGTGACCTTTAACATGGCGTCTATCCGCTGTACTACCGTGGCCCCAAAGAAGCGAGGCGTCTATCCACCACTTCATCGCGGCATCCTGTAGCCTCGGGCTATGTCATGGCTCCTGGGAAGTGAGTTGTCTATCCTCTACGTCACCTGTAGCCCGAGGCTATGTCATGGAGTGGTGACGGGCGTTGTTGTAGGGAGACGTCTGCCCGAGATTATGTCATGGCGTTGGGGCGGGCGTTGCTGTTGGGAGTCGCCTAAGGTTGCGTCTCTCCACTCCACCACCGCAGTACCCCTGCTATTGAATGTGAGAGCATGAACTTTAACATGACGTCTATATGCTGCGTCACCGTGGTCCCCGTTGAAATGCCACAAAATCTCGTAAAGTCCTGTAGCCTCAGGCTATTTGAACTTGGCGCCTCGAACGATTTAATGGGGAGGGGGTGTTGTGCTAGGGAGCTGCCTGAGGTTATTTCATAAAGTCTGGGCGTTGTCTTAGGGAGCCACAGCCTGAGGCTATGTTGCGCAACATCGTGGAATTTTCTAGAAACTTTTGACAAAAAAATGTAGGACCTTTAAAATTTTTTTTAAAATGGCCGCCGTCGAAATGGAATGCGAGAACAGGCGGTTTAGTACTGGCTGCCAATATGGCCACCGTATAAGTGGAATGCAAGAGCATTATGTTTACTGTTTCCTTACCAAGCTTCTGGCTCCCGCACAAGGAGCTGTTTTTGAATTACCCTTTTCTAACTAATAAATTATATCCCCAAAATTAATATGTGAATGTAGCGACACACAAGGTTCACTGTTTGCTTACCTTGCTATGTAGCTGTTGATCGATCAGCCATACACGAAGCGATGACGTAGTTAGATAGGAGGTCAACATGTTACAAAATGCGTGTTGGTTCCTTGAAGAAGGGGAATGAGGCCAGGATGCAAGGGCGGTTCCTCGCCTCTCAAATATGAAGCGAGTTCACTCCCCCTTCTCATCCATCAAAATAAATACGATCATCATAAATGGCTGATATGATGCACTGCAATGAGATGTGCTTGCCATTTTTACTTCCGCAATTTCATATTCGCAATTACACATACACATGGGACCAGCGTTTAAAGTCTATTTCTGGGGGGGGGGTGGGGATTCCAATGCTTATCCCCCGTCGGAATTGCGAGGGGCAAAATTGTAGCTATATCGTACCCATTAAAAACATCTGGAGGTGACACTTTATTTATAAATTTTTTTTGCTTCTGCGGCAGTCTTAGTATTTTAAATTTTCCCCTCATGACTGTTTTTCTGTGATTTCGTATCATTGTGCCATATTTGTCTAATTATTCGTTTCCAGGTAACAGCACTTGGGTAATTTTTTTTTCTCGGTGGCTTTTCGAACAGCCTGTCTGTCTAGGGAGTGTGTTTCGCTGCTGATGTATGCATGATTCTTAATTAATGTGTTCATGTACGTTTCCTCGATGGTGCTTCTANGGAGTGTGTTTCGCTGCTGATGTATGCATGATTCTTAATTAATGTGTTCATGTACGTTTCCTCGATGGTGCTTCTATAGTACTGTGCGGGAATTTTTTTCTGTATTTATTAATATTTTTCATTGTTGGTTCTACATTTTTTCATCATTGGTTCTGACACTTTCTCATCGTTGTTGGGACATATACTTCTGAATATTTATGTTAATATTTTTCGTCATAGGTTTTGATACCTGCCAAATGCTGAAGTTTGGAAGTAGGTATTGATTCTGCTCTGCGGCGTGAGGCGCCAGCACTTNTCGATCCCCGACTGACTGATTCGACGTCTCTCCACTGACTGCCGTGTTGCTCCCCCCTTCGTGTGATTTTGTAGCGCCCATCACCATATTCAACTTCCCCCATCTCTGCTGCACGTGTCTGGGGGGCTTGTCGTCCCTCCGGGTCATAAAACACGTGGCCGCTGCTCGTGTGGTCCGCAGCCGGCCTGGCGTCGTCCCTTGGTTCTGGCCTGGAAGTTTATTGTCCCGTTCTNCTTCCCGCCGCACGTCCCGCTTGACGGCCTCCGACTGAGGTCGACGTCGTGATGCATTCTCGATCCTCTACTGACTCCGGCTGACTGACTGACTGCTCGATCCCCGACTGACTGATTCGACGTCTCTCCACTGACTGCCGTGTTGCTCCCCCCTTCGTGTGATTTTGTAGCGTCCATCACCATATTCAACTTCCCCCATCTCTGCTGCACGTGTCTGGGGGGCTTGTCGTCCCTCCGGGTCATAAAACACGTGGCCGCTGCTCGTGTGGTTCGCAGCCGGCCTGGCGTCGTCCCTTGGTTCTGGCCTGGAAGTTTATTGTCCCGTTCTGCACGCACATCCGCTAAGAGCTCTCATGGTTTATTGCAGTACAAGCCTGGGACAGGCACAGCTGGTGGTGGGATCTCGGTGTCCGCGCCCTGGTGCCTTCCATTGTCTCCGGATGTCGTCTGCACGTGCAG
>NQII01008006.1:41815-63727 GCA_002778355.1 Clitarchus hookeri | reverse complement strand
CCACTGAGGAAAGTGCCTCCTGGTGACAGATGGAGTGCTCGCTTCACGCTCGACTACAGACTTTTGTCCGACCGGGTATAATGGCGGAGTGGCCCGCCGCTGTCAGCCCTCCGTTTCCACCTCGGACAAAAAACCTCCCGCATCTAACTTACACTCCCTGAGTTTACGGAAACAAGTATAGCATAACACTGTCATAGGCTGTTCACGGTCAAGTGTGCGCATTTGAGGCCCTAGTTACTTCATCCTTCCCGACATTTTGTTTATCCTTTAACCACGTTTTTAAAATAAATATTGGCATGTAAGTAATAAACACAGTGTGTATTTTCCACCGCACTCGGAAGTTAACGTCTAAGGCTAAAATAAAATAAATTTATGAACAATTATTCCAAATAAGAGGGCTTTTAAAAGTGCTCACTTTACCGTGAACATACTATACAGGCTGGTCGCTGTAACAAGGCACTTCGGGATCCCTGTCAGGAACATATTTCTGCACATGACGTACTGAACCTTCCGCCATATGCAACATTAACATTGTCATTGGATCAGATCACTTCAGTAATGTGTCGATCAGTTAGAAATGTGGAATTGTCAGCAACATAAATATGCAACTATTGTGCATGTTCTCATTACGTGCATAACAAAAATAAATAAAATATTTTCAGTGTCGACAAACTAACATTGTGCTTTTCATTCGACGTAAACACAGAACTACTTCCCGCACACGATTACAAACTCGAGTGGCAGCTTGCCGGCCACTGTTCACAGCAATCTTGTGTGTAGGAGGTCACTTATCAAAACTGATTCCAAACGTGCTCTACCAGGCATCCCTGAACCACATACAACAAACTTTGTGATGAGTGAGTGAAGCAATTTGGGCGGCTCTTAACAACGAGGTCTCGATAACCGTCGAGGGTGATTGAGGTGAGAATGGAGCAGCGCCGGAATGAAAGGGCGGGGGAAACGGGAGGTTCCCGAGATAACCCGCCGACCAGCGGCATCGTCCGGCACGATTCCCACGTGCAAAAATCCCGAGTGACCCGGCCAGGGGATTGAACCCGGTTCGTCTTGGTAGGAGGTGAGCAGGCTAACCGCTCAGCCACTGCGGCCCCCAAACTTAGTGATGTTTCGCTATGGAAAATGAGGTTCAAAACGTAACACGTCCTATGTGAGGTAACGCGATTATTAAAGACGAGACAATACCCTTGAAAATTGGGAATTACAATGACTGTAGGCTATTCACGGTGAAGTGAGCACTTTTTGAAGCACTCTCATTTGGAATAATAGTCAATAAATATGTTTTATCGTAGCCTTAGACGTTAACTTCAGAGTCTGGTGAAATAAATGTATATATCTACACTGTGTTTATTACTTACGTGGCAATATTTATTTTAAAAAGTGGCTGAAGGTTAAAAAATGGCTGATAGGAAAAAGTAGCCAGGGCCTCAAAAGTGCTTACTTTTCCGTGAAAAGTCTATATGTGCAAAAGTCAGAATCTATGTGAGACGGGACAACACATTTGTGAATAGTGTTCGACTGATGTGACATCTGCCACGTGTGAACATTTGACGGGAGATAACATCACCCGCCATTAAGAAATTATGCGGTGCCATGTTAGTAAACCAACAAGCGTGTTAACCCCTGGCTGTTTATCGATTGTTATGAAAAAAAAAATGACGTAACTCGCGTGCACATTACAGAAACACAAGCGAGGTTAACAATATTCTCTAATTTGTTATTTCATCTCACGTAGATATCGACATTTTGTAAACAAGTAATTTCAATTTCCAATTTTGACGAATGTCTCTCTTCCTTGATAACGCTACGTCGTATGTCGTATATATTTTCTGCCGCATTTTCCTTAGAGAGTATTCCCACGAAGTTTGTACCTAACGTGCAGGATAATCCTGTTCACTAGATGTGAGTAATAAGATTAATTATCACATTACAAGCAGCCTCGGCAAATACATTAACTGCAGGTTGAAAAATAATGTAAAACTATACAGTTTGAAAATAGTGTTATCCGTTTTCGACATACTTCCTGGTCCGGTAAAATATTTTACTATTGCGAGCGCTGTCTTTGAATTTAGGTATCCATTTATTAATCAGTTCGTGGTAATTATAACGTTCATTGTGGTTATGTTCGCCGTTAATAACAATTCCATGTATTCATATTTATACAACTACAGTTAAAAGAGAGAGAACAGGTATGCAAATGTGTCACTCGTGCATACACACTTCCATTCAGTGGCACTTTCATTGTAAAAGTCAGAAGCAACATTGCACTTGAATGACACATGCGACGTTGCACACATAAGCGTGGCATTTATAATTATTAAGTTGTATCGAGTTAATAAGTAAGAAACTATTCGCGTCACATCCTTACCTGGCGGTAGCTTAAAGATGCGACACGTAAAAGCAGAAGTGTTCCGACCGCATTTTGGATGCAATATATAACATCGCCGTTTGTCTTTAAGTCGTAATAATGTTTAAATATAATACAAATAAATATATTACAAAAAATAAAATAAAAAAATCGCATGGGTTTGAAGTTTGTTCTATTTACAATGATTCAATATTGTATTCTTACGTAAAGCATCACAGGTTTTGTTAGTAAACTGTCGAGCATAGATTTAAGGACAACTTAACAAGTATGAGTAGTCAAGTATTCATTTACGTAAAACTTAACTGTTGAGGAAAGATTGGTCGCTACGCAGTGAATGAGGCGTTGTTGAAAGTTGGTCGATCAAGTGACGTGTTTTTTGACCTTCCGCCTGGGTGCTGTAGTTTGGGGGGAGGGGGGGTTGTTACGCCGTATTAATGTGCCACATCAGTCAAAAATGGCGCCTTCACCCCTGAGTGAGCTCTTTGTGGCGCGTGAACGGGGACGCGGAAGGATCGTCATTCAGGGTGAGTGGCGAGGGTGAAGGTCCTTCATCTGCTGGCTTGCTCGCTCGGTGCGTGACGATCCCTAGCATTGTGGCTCGGATATCCACGCCGTGCCGTGCCTTGGAGGCGACAGTCTCTGCCCCAGGTAAGGAGCTGTTTGCTGATGTATAGTGCTGTCTGCTTTGTCGGCACACTCGCCTCGCTGTTGGCCAAATACTGCCGTGCCAAGCCGTGCAGCTAACTCCCCTGTGTGGCGCGGTGACGAGTCAATCCTGGAGAGGAAACAGCCGCTGGTACAGCGCAGTTCAGCACATGCTGGAGAGAGAGCCAATCAGTGCCTGGCTTGTCAGCCGGCGTACAACATAGCATTTGTCACCCCTGCCGGAAATAAATCCACTATAGTTATTCCCGTTAACACCTGAATAAATTGCGAGTAACGGCGATCACAATTCCAGCAAAAGCGATGGTTCTCACCACTGTATTAACTGGTTTCTAACCAATTAGTGGGTTGCGCTTTAGTGAATTCAAATATTATCTTTGTTGTCAACTTAAAAATATTGTATAATTCTTTCCAGAAAATAGCTAAACGAAATGCAAGGAAGAAAATAAAATTGCTCTTTATTAGTTGAGAATAGTTAGACATGCATCTTTGTTTTTGTTCCGCCAAAGGAAGCACTTAAAATTCACCCACTGACAACAGATCTCGTGTGCTAACACGTACCTACAGTGCAAAATGCGTGTTTACTTAAGACATTTGCTTCCAAATGTCCTAAATAGAGCTAGACTATAGTAATTGGAGAATTGGCGCTTCCGTAGTAAAATACAGCCTAGTATCGTTTCTCTTCTCTTGTCAGTTCCCAGCAACCTTTTAAACAGTCTGGAGTTCCTTTGACTCGTGTCTCGACTTGAACCTCTCCTGCTCGTTACAGACGAGTTTGCATTCATTCTTGACAAGACTTCCATGCTGTGCTTGAATGCGTTTGTACTGTGTCCTTTCAGATTAGCGCTTGATTTCCTGTTTCTTTTTTTTATTATAAATGATATTTGATGTTCTTTCTGTATTTTATGTCCGTAATTATTTGAATTATTCAAGAAACACCGCCAAAATATCTCGTTTGCTTTGTGTAAGGCGGATAAATGTTAAATAAAATGGCCTTGAGTTACGGAATTTGATGCTTGCTGTGAGTTAAGACATTCCGTCAGGAAGTCATTAAAACGTGTTACCAAATCGGGAACTTTTAAAGACCACAAAAACAATATGCTTGTTAGGAACAAAAAATATTTCAAGGTGTATATGATAAAACAACTAGAGTACATTGGAGACTGGCCGGTGGAAGTGTGAGTTGGAATACTTCCAGATGCGGCGAAACTACGTCTACAAGTAAAGTCTACCACTTTAGTCGCCCTTCTTGGTTTTGGCGTGCTCAAATGTTAAACTTCGTGCTGTATAAGAGAGAGAGAAGAAAGTCCGTAACCCAGAAACGAAGATGTGCGTATACAAGAAATACATAATAAGAGTTGATTGGAGATCGTGCACAATGTGGCAATGCATCTCGGTGAATACAAACAGTATTGGTGTGTTCATTACTGTGACCGTGGTGGCGCGGCCTGTACTAGGTTGAGGAAGGGCGATGTACAACGTGTCCAGTAGTCGATACTCCACTGGCTGTCAGCGTAGGCGCTCTCTACCTACGGATGTCCTAAATATATCTATAAATCGAAATGAAGATATATCAACTATATATTGATATAAATCGTCTATATATTTCTAAGCAATTTATCTAAATCAGTTTCTTTTTCCGAGTATCGGAAAGAAATATTTTTAAAACGGTATTTTAATAAGCTATGTTTTGAATACAAAAATGGAATATACATATTACTATGTTGACTTTGGCAACACGCGCCAAAAACAGGCAATGCCTCGTGTCCTCGATATGTAAATATTCCAAGCAATTTCACATTTATCAAGTCCCTTTAATTCATGAAATATCGGATACCCGATGTACCGGAAAATCGGTGTTTTTCTTTCGACGTATCGTATCGTAAAACGATATTTGTATAACTGAGCAGTATTTGTTCCCGATGCCAACAGCGGTGTGTGCGGGTAGCGGGGGTGGCGATGCGACTTGTACCCTTGTGGCTCGCAGCAGGGGCTGGAGGCAGCGACGTTCAACCCGCGCGCACTCGAGTGGAAGAAGGCGGGCGCATAGCTGCTCCAGCCCTGCGATCGCGGCCTCACTGCGATCCCAGCCAGATCACGCCTCGCTACTAGAGCCGCTCACTCTCAGCGATCTGTTGTTCCTTCACATAGCATCACAAGCTGGCGCGAGCTGTAGCTTCTATTTCATATTCACTTTCCGTATGATCAAGTCAAACATGTGAGATAATAACTACATTACATTACTACAAAAAACCACGCACCTTTACAAAAGTATCTCAAGTAAAAAATAATGGATGGTTAAACAGTAAAAAAAAAAAAAAACCGTAATAATAATGATACAATACAATGTTTAAGTCTTTGTCCCACCAAGGCAAACCTGGTTTGATTCCTGGCGGCTCGCTCCCGGGTTTTCGAACTTGGGAATCGTGCCGGACGATGCCGCTGGTCGGCGGGTTTTCTCGGAGATCTCCCGTTTCCCGCCACCCTTGCATTCCGGCGCTTTTCCATATTCAACTAGTTTTGCCTCCCCTCGACTCTCTAAAACCTCGTTGTTAAGCTCTCCACTCCACTCCAGTTCTGAAGTCTTTGCAAAGTGTACGTTCTCAAACTGGCATGTTTCTGCACCACACTTTCAGTTCATCGACGCCCTAAAGCACAAAGTCTAGTGTTCCTGCGGTTTTCTTCAAAACTGAAATAACCTCGTTGCCATTGACAAACATTTCACGGTATCGTGCGAGGCTTGCAACGCTCATCATTCATCGTTTACAGTTACCTTACTCTCTTCAATAATATTGACATGGGATTGATATAAAATGTTTGAATGTGGAAACTTCATCCCTCAAAAAAAAATTTTGCGCTACCTGCAATTGGTTGCGCATGAAATATGTTCGCCGTAATAGTAAGCGCATTGCAAAAAGACATTCGTCAATATCTGGCATGACATTCTATACATACAGTTTGTGTTTCATCCCACACCTTCTCTTGATCCATGGACCAGTCTAGTAATGCAGTAATCCCGGCGATTCAAACAGTTTTTTTTGAGAAGTTTAGTTGTAACACAGTAAAATATTGCANCCTAGTAATGCAGTAATCCCGGCGATTCAAACAGTTTTTTTTGAGAAGTTTAGTTGTAACACAGTAAAATATTGCATCTTTACAACATACTGTATTATAAAACATATAGAGTTGTATATGTATATCCATGCTTATGAAATAAATATGTTTACAGTGCTTGACTGCTAAAATTCGACATTACTTTTATCACACTTCACCTTAACGTGTTGTAATATTTACTCTAGTTTTTTGTAGCGATACAAAAATTATCTTTGCAACTAGTTTCCAAAAAATTTCAATTGTTTGTAAATCTTAAAAAAAAATGTTTACAGTGCAGCGGCTTGCTATATGAAGTCCTACGACATAAAAATATTATTAAATTATTATGCAATTGTGGTTCCTACTTTGTGGAATGTTGGTATGGGCCAGCAATTTAATACAGCGACACGTTTTTATTCTTACGTCTGAAACTTTATTTATTGCAATTAAATCAATCAAAATCATCACGATGTATTTAAAGCCTTGGATACTGTGATAACAGTCGGCATGTTTAACTCAAATTTTCTTGCTAAAAAATAACTTCCAATTAAAAAAAATATGGTACTATTTAATTTTGAAATTAACGCACCCAAAGAAATACAAACATAAAATTACAAAGAGATTCCCCAGACTTTCATTCTCGAAGATTACTTGGGTAATGAATCTGTGTAAATTGCATTCCAATATCAGATTCACTTGTTATTGTTGCCAGTTCATAGGATCGCTGTTGTGATGTTATTGACCTTGATTAGTTTTGATTAAAAATGCTTCTTTCACTACTGGCCACGGCGACAAAAGTTGTTCATCAAATTCCAATCGAGAGGACATGACTCGCACATTGTTTTTTCACGCACGTAGGTCTAATAAAAACCCATGCCATTGTGCTCTTTTGCAAACGTTTTGTTCTCAGACTTATTCTGAAAATAATACCACAAAAATGTGTTTGCATGAAAAAATATATATAATAAGACAAGCTGTTGGCAGCAAAGTAAGCATTTTTGAAATCAACATTAAAAAAACCATTGCAACATTGCTTGTAACTACCTACATACAATAGTAAGCAATGACTGTATTACTCTTAGTCAAGTTGGCAGCAAATTATTAACAAAAGGTTTTTATCAGGAATCTTGATATGTCTGCAAATATTGTATGGCCATAACACCGGAGGGGGAAACTTTTGTAATATTTTAATAAAATAAAATAAACTTATGTCACGCAAAACACTTAAACAAGCAAAAGAAAAACAAGCAGCTTTACTCCACTCGTAAGTATTATTACAAATCGCTAATTGTTGTGTCGTTTCACGAGTGTCTAAGACGCACTGCACTGCCTGGTGAATAATACATTCTTGGTATCATCTGAAAGTGCGTCGCTCCTACGACACAGTCTGTGGTGTTGGGTGGTGCACGCATATAAAGTGGAGTGTTTTGAACTGCTTGGTGTGGTCCTTTGAAAGGAAAAAGGGTGGAAATGAGTCGATCATGTTCATTGCCAATGGCAATCTCGACTTACAACACAACAAAACATATTTCTCGTGGAAATAACTCGANAGTCGATCATGTTCATTGCCAATGGCAATCTCGACTTACAACACAACAAAACATATTTCTCGTGGAAATAACTCGAAAGGGTAAAACAAAGTTAACGGCAGTCAGATCTAAATATAAAAATTATAATCATAAACATTATCGTTCGCTACTTCAATTAACATGAATGATGTTCCCCAAAATACTTACTACTTTTGTCTTTTATTTAATAAATATATGAACTGAAATATCGAACGTTAAATGAATACGTAAGCTGAGTCACGTGGCATAAGTGTTGCGGATTGATGCACAACAACTGACATAAAGCATAAACTTCACAGGGCTTTCAAAAGTGCCCACTTCACCGTGAACAGCCCAAAACAATATATTTTGTAGACGTAGCATGTAGTGTGCTTTCGACATAAAACACTGGTTTTCCAAACTTACAAACTCAATCTATCAAGACATATTTTTACCACCAAACATCAACAACTACAAATGTACGCGTTAAACACTAAAACACTATAAGTACTACAAGTATAAAATTTACGTAATATAAATCTTACGATGTCAGTATTATTTTTTAGTTGTACATGCTTCATCACAGCGACTTATAATGACGACTTACTATTCATTACACTTATAATTGAATTTTGTTCGAAGAAGATGGAAAAGAATAGTTTTTCTCAGCTTTGGCTTGTTTTTCTCCTTCGGCTTGCTGTAATTTTCATTTTCAGGTAAAAATCTCAGGACTTTTTTTACCTTCAGCCAATGTAATTGAAAAGATGATCATAAAATACAAAAACTACTCGATTTAATACAATGAAACGTTATTTCCCATAATCAGTGATAAGAAACTTGACACAGTTTCATAACACACGCATTGACTACGTCATCATTATGCGAGTTTGACGAATAACTTCAACTAACTAAGTGCGTGCCCGTCATCGTCGTCGAAACGGACGTGTCCATTGTTCTTTGGAATGCGTGTCTTCTGCTCGTGACGATGTGAGTGGGCTTCCTTTTCACAAGACAACTACCGAGTTAGCTCATTTTAAAAGTGTCATCATAGTGGGTTTAAAAATTGCCTTTCAGTAAAATTATTTTAATATTAATTTTAATTGTAAGTTATATCTGACTTTCAAAATATTTGCCCAGTAAAAACTTTCCTTCTGTTTTCTACATGTTCGCCACGTACTGAAACAGTTTGACGGGGTTTTGGGCGCCTCTAGCACGGCGCCTAAGCAGCTGCTTACTTCGCCTTCTTACACCAAGGGCCGGCCCTGGGTGACGAAGGCACTACACCCTACTGAGAGTGCAATAATAACTAGATAGTTTCCAGTCAAGGATAAACACGCTAATATACATCTTTATGAAAGATTGCATATTGTTAACTGTTCCTATTTTGACACTAATAAATAACACATAGTTATCATTACACTGCGAGAGTTCGTCGTTTATTCACGTTTCCAGTTTATGATTTTAGAGTATTTGTGAGATCACTTTCATGTGCGTTTATGCCTGTGTCCCTAATGAGGTTTGAACCCGTGAACCTAATTTCACAAAACTTGATACATTAAGGACATCCGACGATTATAGTTTTAGATGATGCCGAGTACTTATTTCCAAAATGGCGACTACTTTAAAATTAAGGGCGCTATGTCATATCACAGGAAACATATATTTGAATGCGAAAATGTGGCATTGTGACAGAGGCTTTAACGAAGACACAGAGTTATCAAAATGAACACAGAGAGTGCGTTGCAGTGAGGTGATATGTGGGGTCGTGTTGTGTTGCAGGTTCACATCCGGTCGCACTTCATCATGAACGGCGTGTGTGTTCGGTCGCGGGGCTGGATGGACCTGGAGAGACTGGATGGCGTAGGTTGCCTGGAGTACGACGAGGAGCGAGCTCAGGTAATACTGTCCCCCCCCCCTTCTCTTTCACCCCTACTGCTTACTTGCTCTGGAAGCCTCCATACAGCACTCTCTACAACCACACGCCATGCGAACTTGCTCCACATTTCTCACAAACCCTTTCAACATCATACGTCATTGTTCAATTACTGCTTTATAGCTTATTTCAGTTCTCTAAGGACACTTAACTACGCCTATGCCTCTCTGGCTGTATGCATTACAACGTATAGCAGAGCGGAATAGCAACATAATTATGCACTTTGTGATAAAAGCATGGAATTAGCTTTGGTTAGTAAGCACATCAAGGCGATCATTTTAAGCAGTTGGGTCATTTTGAAAGCCACCTAGGAGGCCTATAAAAATTGAAAGTATCAGCTAAAAATGTTAATTTTTAATTTTTCTTTCTGAACGAGTTTAAATTTCTTATTATAGCATTTTTTTTAACCTTGAACTCAATTTTAAAGTCAGATTTGAATTACTGTGAAACAAAAACGTTCAAGATAAAGGTCAAAATTGTTAAAAAAAAAAAAAAATTTCTACATTGCTATGATTTTCATAAGTTCAATATATTTAAATACTGTGTACCTGAATTTGCAGCAGGAAGAGGAGTCCTGAGGTAATTTCTTCCAGAAATATCTAGTACACTACCACTCTCTTACAAATGTATATATATACACACACACTTTAACACTGGTTCTCACATGCACACAGAGTTGTACATGGGAGCACAGAATTGTTGCACTTGTAGTCTCTCTCACAGTTCTTAGTACACAAGCACATCACCAACTTCTAGTACACAAGCACATCACCAACTTCTAGTACACAAGCACATCACCAACTTCAAGCAGGAGGTGGATGCCTCTGGTAGTGTTGTCCAGTATGGCGATCACGTATGTCTGTCCTGCCAGACAATACACAGCCCTATCTATGTGCTATTCCAAAGCTGCTCTGGTTGGAGGAATAACAAAGGGCTTTTTAGTTTTCTTTATTAATTTCTGTGCATGTACAGGCTCTGTCGTATAGGAGGATCACAAATCTCTCGATAATATGCATGACGTCATCTAGAATTCTAGTTGGGAAACAAGACAAAGCAAGCAGTGCTTCAATGAGTTCATGCAGTGCCTTTCTTCCGCATTGCCCAAGCTTTCTTCTTGATACGTCCAGCAAAGTTACGTACGGTACCGCAAACGGTTACAGCGTGAAATATTGATCGAGATCGTTCTAGTTCTTACCCGAGGTTACGAGATATCTCACGGGCTGCCAAGGGTTGTAAACTTTTTCCAGTGCCGAAATAAATCCTTAGTTCAGATTCTGGTGATAATTCTTGTACCACAAATACACTAACACCACTACATCTGTATCAATGGTGCGGATAGATAAATAAGACAAANAGTCGATCATGTTCATTGCCAATGGCAATCTCGACTTACAACACAACAAAACATATTTCTCGTGGAAATAACTCGAGAGGGTAAAACAAAGTTAACGGCAGTCAGATCTAAATATAAAAATTATAATCATAAACATTATCGTTCGCTACTTCAATTGACATGAATTATGTACACCAAAATACTTACTATTTTTGTCTTTTATTTAATAAATATATGAACTGAAATATCGAACGTTAAATGAATACGTAAGCTGAGTCACGTGGCATAAGTGTTGCGGATTGATGCACAACTGACATAAAGAATAAACTTCACAGGGCTTTCAAAAGTGCCCACTTTACCGTGAACAGCCCAGAACAATATATTTTGTAGATGTCGCATGTAGTGTGCTTTCGACATAAAACACTGGTTTTCCAAACTTACAAACTCAATCTATCAAGACATATTTTTACCACCAAACATCAACAACTACAAATGTACGCGTTAAACACTAAAATACTATAAGTACTAAAAGTATAAAATTTACGTAATATAAATCTTACGATGTCAGTATTATTTTTTAGTTGTACATGCTTCATCACAGCGTCTGATAATGACGACTTACTATTCATTGGACTTATAATTGAATTTTGTTCGAAGAAACATGGAAAAGAATAGTTTTTCTCAGCTTTGGCTTGTTTTTCTCCTTCGGTTTGCTGTAATTTTCATTTTCAGGTAAAAATCTTAGGATTTGTTTTACCTTCAGCCAATGTAATTGAAAAGATGATCATAAAATACAAAAACTACTAGATTTAATACAATAAAACGTTATTTCCCATAATCAGTGATAAGAAACTTGACACAGTTTCATAACACACGCATTGACTACGTCATCATTATGCGAGTTTGACGAATAACTTCAACTAACTAAGTGCGTGCCCGTCATCGTCGTCGAAACGGACGTGTCCATTGTTCTTTGAAATGCGTGTCTTCTGCTCGTGACGATGTGAGTGGGCGTCCTTTTCACAAGACAACAACCGAGTTAGCTCATTTTAAAAGTGTCATCATAGTGGGTTTAAAAATGGCTTTTCAGTAAAATTATTTTAATATTAATTTTAATTGTAAGTTATATCTGACTTTCAAAATATTTGCCCAGTAAAAACTTTCCTTCTGTTTTCTACATGTTCGCCACGTACTGAAACAGCTTGACGGAGTTTTGGGCGCCTCTAGCCTCGCGCCTAAGCAGCTGCTTACTTCGCCTTCTTACACCAAGGGCCGGCCCTGGGTGACGAAGGAACTACACCCTACTGAGAGTGCAATAATAACTAGATAGTTTCCAGTCAAGGATAAACACGCTAATATACATCTTTATGAAAGATTGCGTATTGTTAAATGTTCCTATTTTGACACTAATAAATAACACATAGTTATCATTACACTGCGAGAGTTCGTCGTTTATTCACGTTTCCAGTTTATGATGTTAGAGTATTTGTGAGATCACTTTCATGTGCGTTTATGCCTGTGTCCCTAATGAGGTTTGAACCCGTGAACCTAATTTCACAAAACTTGATACACTAAGGACATCCGACGATTATAGTTTTAGATGATGCCGGGTACTTATTTCCAAAATGGCGACTACTTTAAAATTAAGGGCGCTATGTCATATCACAGGAAACATATATTTGAATGCGAAAATGTGGCATTGTGACAGAGGCTTTAACGAAGACACAGAGTTATCAAAATGAATGCAAAGAGTGTGTTGCAGTGAGGTGATATGTGGGGTCGTGTTGTGTTGCAGGTTCACATCCGGTCGCACTTCATCATGAACGGCGTGTGTGTTCGGTCGCGGGGCTGGATGGACCTGGAGAGACTGGACGGCGTTGGTTGTCTGGAGTACGACGAGGAGCGAGCTCAGGTAACATTGCCCTCCCTATCACACTCTACTGCTTGCCTGCTTGCTCTGGAAGCCTCCATACAGCACTCTCTACAACCACACGCCATGTGAACTTGCTCCACATTTCTCACCGACTCTCTCAACATCATACGCCATTGTTCAACTACTGCTTTATAGCTTATTTCAGTTCTCTAAGGACACTTAACTACGCATATGCCTCTCTGGCTGTATGCATTACAACGTATAGCAGAGCAGAATAGCAACATAATTATGCACTTTGTGATGAAAGCATGAAATTAGCTGTGTTTAGTAAGCACACCAAGGCTATCATTTTAAGCAGTTGGGTCATTTTGAAAGCCACCTAGGAGGCCTGTAAAAATTGAAAGTATCAGCTAAATATGTTAATTTTTAAGTTTTTCTTTTCTGAATGAGTTTAAATTTCTTATTGTAGCATATTTTTTAACCTTTAACTCAATTTTAAAGTCAGATTTGAATTACTGTGAAATAAAAACGTTCAAAATAAAGGTCAAAATTATTAAAACATTTGCGTCATTGCTATGATTTTCATAAGTCCAATGTATTTAAATACTGCGTACCTGAATTTGCAGTATGAAGAGGAGTCCTGAGGTAATTTCTTCCAGAAATATCTAGTAACACTACCACTCTCTTACAAATGTATATATATTTACACTTTAACACTGGTTCTCACATGCACACAGAGTTGTACATGGGAGCACAGCATTGTTGCACTTGTAGTCTCTCTCACAGTTCTTAGTACACAAGCACATCACCAACTTCTAGTACACAAGCACATCACCAACACGTATGTCTGTCCTGCCAGACAATACACAGCCCTATCTATGTGCTATTCCAAAGCTGCTCTGGTTGGAGGATTAACAAAGGGGTTTGTATTTTTCTTTATTAATTTCTGTGCATGTACAGGTTCTGTCGTATAGGAGGATCAAAAATCTCTCGATAATATGCATGACCTCATCTAGAATTCTAGTTGGGAAACAAGACAAAGCAAGCAGTGCTTCAATGAGTTCATGCAGTGCCTTTCTTCCGCATTGCCCAAGCTTTCTTCTTGATACGTCCAGCAAAGTTACGTACGGTACCGCAAACGGTTACAGCGTGAAATATTGATCGAGATCTTTCTAGTGCTTACCCGAGGTTACGAGATATATCACGGGCTGTCAAGGGTTGTAAACTTTTCCCAGTGCCGAAACAAATCCTTAGTTCAGATTCTGTTGATAATTCTTGTACCACAAATACACTAACACCACTACATCTGTATCAATGGTGCGGATAGATAAATAAGACAAANTTGATAATTCTTGTACCACAAATACACTAACACCACTACATCTGTATCAATGGTGCGGATAGATAAATAAGACAAAAATATATATAGTATGGCAATTTACGTACTTTGCACAATTCGGTACTGGTCGATATCACTCTTGCCGACGGTAAATTATCTCTGGTGGCTGTCGCCCGAAACATGAGTTACCAGTGCGCTCTAGTGGACAAATGTCGAAAAACACTGGACCGTAGATGTGGTACAGTAAGGAAGGGGGCTGGTAATGGAAAAAAAAAATAGTGGTGGGGTAAAGGCATTGCCGACTAAACAGCCGATAAAAATTGACGAGGGTCGGTCGTGTCTTCGTGCCGGGAGCATTGTCGCTCCACCTGCAATCGAACCCCAAACCTCCTGCCTCTACGTCTTTAAATAACTTTTTATAAATTATTTGGAATTTTGGGGGATTTCTTTGGGCTCAAGTACCTCCAAGATCACGGACATAGGGTTAAGGTTATGGCGTGAGGTCAAGGTTACCCAGATCCAACATGGCAGTCGAGTGATGTCACAACATGGCGGCCGGTCGGCTCCTACTCCCCCATTCCCTTGTGCTGGCTTCGGCTTAACCATCCTACTGAAACATTATTATTAATTGAGACTTAGTCTGCTGCTTTCCTTTATTGGCAGATGTATATACAGTTGCAGCTTGTTGCGGTTAATTGTGTCAAGTGACCAGGTTCCTTCTAGGAGACAATGTTCAGTGAATTATTGGGATTGTTGTTGGCCTGTCGTATGCACATTCTCGTAAGTCCAGGACTTGCAATCTCTTTAATATCAAGAACAAGCAAGTCGGTACTTTCTTCTAAGTAGGGGTTGCCAAGCTCCTCAGTCACTGCGACAAGAGAGTACACATCCTTACCAAAAGAAGCTTAGATACTTGGAATTGTGTCGTGATGGCGTGCATCTACTTGATGATTGTAGTTTTGGTATAGTATACCATGAAATTATTCAATAAGCCTGACAACCTCTGGTCCTGCAACCATCCAGCACCAAGGCAGCTGCGTTATNACCATGAAATTATTCAATAAGCCTGACAACCTCTGGTCCTGCAACCATCCAGCACCAAGGCAGCTGCGTTATCTGAGACATATACAGCTTCTCCATCCCCTTTCATAAGGAATCATTTTGTTTGCATGCTTGGTCAATGGGAGTGGATGAGAGAGCACCAGTCGGATTTTTGCACTTTGAACTTGCCTGCATTTAACTCTGTAATAACTTATGGATGTTTATTTGGGAGTTCAGCCATGTCCCTTAGGTCGACTGGTACCAAACAGAAATAGATGGTGTGTTCCAAAACAAAGAATCAGTGTATAAGCTCTTTTAGGACATCAAGATACAAAGTAAAGTTAGCCTTCTGTAAAGGACGCACGTAGACCAGCAAACATATNCCAAAACAAAGAATCAGTGTATAAGCTCTTTTAGGACATCAAGATACAAAGTAAAGTTAGCCTTCTGTAAAGGACGCACGTAGACCAGCAAACATATTTCTAGTTATATTACGATTGCCCAGTGCTGAAACTGTAGGCTCACTTCAGTTTCCACACCATTCAGAACATTGTCGTGTTTCTTCTGTCTTCTCGTGCAAAGTTAAGTAGTGTTCGTATGCATGATGCTGCAGGATTTACAGTGCAAAAGCTGTTATTTGATGTACCCATCGAGTACATGCAATGTTAGATGCTTTTAAAAAAAAGTAAGTTATCCCATATGATGCAACTTTAGCTTGCACCAGTGCTTGCACCAAGCAACTTAATTTTAACCAGTTTACCATTGTCTTCAAAACTGCCAGCTAAATATGGAGGCCACCCATCATGACCACCACAGTTTTATCTTCCTCGTACTTCTCTGGCCAACTGCGTTGTATTCTCTTCGCCAAGGCAAATAGTGGCTGATCAAATGCAAATACTGGTGTCTGACCTTCATTAAGATGTTCTATAGCTTTCATAACCACATCCCTGGAGTGCTTGAGCATTGCTACTGCGTATGCACACGCGAGTAATAGAGGAAGCACAACTGTGGGGCATATGACTGGACCGTCTGGTAGCTACTCTACTCAGCAGCATCCTTCCTCAGCACCTAAAGTTAGACCTGTTCAGAGGCAACACATTAGTATGTAGAACAGGTGACTTTGATGCTGCCACTGACTGGTGGGATGTCAGTGTGATAATTGGGTAATTTTCTTTGATCCTGTGTGACAATATGCTCCAACATTTACAATGAATATGTCTGTACCTTCCCCCACAAAATGAGGATGTTGCAGTAGAGATACTGAAGTTCCTTTAAACAACTCCTTTAATGTAGTTGAACTAGGAGTATGATCTATATTATCAACTCCCGCAGTTGTAAATACACCACCTTTCATTTTGAGAGGGCAGACTGTGAAATTGATGGCACACATCATCATCAAATTCTGCTGAGGCGAAGAACTCTGTGGTAAGAAATACTTGTGCCCGATGTGGAAGTACGTCTAAAACGTCCCTGTTGCGTGTCTGCCAGTCTAACGCCAGTCCAATGTAAATACAGTAGGTAATGGTGTTACTTGGGTTTTTCTGTCTCTCATTTTGCTAGCTGGGGTGGTACCATTAGTTCTTGGTCCGCTTCATGGCATTGACATTTATAAGTGTTGCAGGGTATGTTGAGTCGTCTTACTTATATTTGTTAGTGTTGGGCCCTCTAGAATAATACAAACTAATGTAAGCAGTTGAGCTGGTACAGTCTTTGTGGGCGATCCGGATGGTAACTCTGAAAAGAATTTAGTTTCATCAAACACATGATGCCAAACAATGTGTGCAGCACGTGCTAAGTGGAAGTGCATCGCTTTCTGTGTATCTCTCAGGCCTTAGTCAGGGCAACGCCAGACTTTTCATCAAATTCCAGATAAATTTCGCGCCTCTTCTTCTGTGCATGCAAGCGTGGAAACTGGGCTAGGAGACGTTATTTCCGCCGAGTGGTGTGCAAGCTGTCCCATTCTTGATTTGTATAGACGTGCAAGATCGGCTGTTTGAGAACTGGTGCTTTGTTTTTATACATCCGTGTCGCATTTATGTACATAACAAGTTGTGTAAATACTCGTCCTCTGCACTTGTGATCCCTTCTATTGGAACTTTCCAAGCGAGATTGCACAGAGCCACTAGGCACTTTTTGTGATACCTACTTTGCTTCCAAAGCTAAGATATCTCCTTACTGTGACAAGCCAGCAGTTCTCCATTCTCAAACTTAAGTCGTTGCCTCGTGAAGATCTTCAGCTCCTGGTTTTTGTTCACAAGAGAAACACAGTACATTTTAAAATAATATGTCGTCATTGGACGATACTTGTAGTTTGGTACGTTTCTACGATGCAAATAAATCTTGCGGCCCCGTATCGATCACCAAAGCTCTTTTTGTGGTGTTATATCAGAGCTTGCATTATTGATGGTAACTAGCATTATTGGCGAACATTGCTCCTCAACAGCTTGTCCTTGGTCTAATATTCCCAATGAAAGACGTTGTAGCTTTCCAACTTCGTCAGTTTTGCGCATATTTTGAGCCAATTAAAGATAAGCGCAATTTGCCTATTCTGCCTTTTTCTTCTGTGCTGAAAATGTTGGTGCTTTTTTTGTATCCACTGGGAATGACATACATAACTTAAAATTAGTGTGTGCTTATTTCTGGGTGGACGTTTATGGTTGTAAAAACTCAAAGCCAACAAGTTTTAAACTTTTTGATGACATCATGTTCAGCTGACAACACTATACCACAGTTACTCACTGCCAACAGCGATATGAAACAAATAAAATAGGCTCATTTCAGCCGTGCAAATGTACCTACTTAAATACTATAGTTTGGTTTTTGTTGTGAATTATTGAGATATTAGTTTCAAAATACTACACTTGTCTCTCTCCAACAAAGAGCGACTTTTGAAGCTACTGAAATTATAACCCAATAAAATTTTCCTCTGCATTGTGCACAAATCTCAGTAAATGTTGACTATGTGAAAATGAAAACAATTAATAAAACAATAAATATATAGACATGTTAAAAATTAATGTTTGCCCGTGTCTATCTGAAATTTCAGTTACGCCCATTGATGTAAACTTTGTCACGGTGTATTCTTTCACTATACCTCTCAGCTATCAGTTCGCGAGCGTTCTGTGAACATTTTATGACCGACGACATTTTTTGTTTTCCTTCCATTCTAGTGGAGAGTTTTCTGACGTGTGGACAAAGTGGTCCCTTGCATGGTCGCGTGGTGTGTTGGGATGGCTACAGATGGCGTTGGTGGTGTGTGCAGATGGAGGACTCGATGCTGAGAGACCAGATAGAGCGCTACAACCAGCGACTGCGCGACTTCGAGGAGAAGCAGCGTGCATACCGCCAGCACCAGGAGAGACCCGGCGACCAGGACTTGGAGGTTCGTACCCTCGCAACTCTGCATCCTAACTAATATTAAAAGCCAAAGTGTGTTTGTCCTTTCACGTCGCAACGGATCGACGTGATTTTTTTTTGTACAGAGATAGTCGGAGGGCCGGGAAGTGACATAGGCTACTTTTTATCCCGAGAAAATATCTGAAAAAATTTACAAACTATAATAGTGAATCAAGTCGGAAAAAGGTTTTGACGCCAGCGCGCTCTCTTGTAATACGCTATATATACAGTTAAAGATGGAACAATATAATGTAGTAAAGAATTGTGTTAAATAAAAGGCCAAAAAAACTCCATGGTAACATATATCTATCTATAACAGAGAAATACCAATAAGTGTTTTTACAATTTGATTCACCGAGACGTCGAGTTTTAAATATGTATAGAGTATAGAAAATTAACGCTGAGTAAAATACAACATTATTAAAAAAAAACCTAAACAATAATTTTGTAGTCCACTCCAGCTAGTCTTTACATATATATTTTCACACTCGTTGGCATAAAAACTGGTGACCGAGAAGGAAACGTTAGAGCGTTGAGATAAGAGAGATTTGGGCGGCTCTTAACAGCGAGGTCTTACAGCCGATGAGGGCGAAGTGAGGTGAGTATGGGGCAACGCTGGAATGCAAGAGCGGGAGGAACGGGAAATCCACGTGCGAAAATCCGGAGTAACCCTGCCGGGGGTTGAATCCGGTTCGCCTTGGCGGGAGGCGAGAAGGCTAACCGCTCAGTCATCGTGGCCTCGGAAACGTGGGAGTTGAATGAGATGTTACTGGCTAGAATGATGGTACAGAAAAACAATTAATTGAGTCGAGTGTGTTTGGTCAGTTGTTAACAAAGTTCCCGGTGGAACCGGCGCTTTCCTCACCAAACCTCCTCTCCTGGTGGCCAATACCTATTAAAAGGTCATACCAGGAGCGCTTCTTTCTACTGTACGTTAACTCCCGCAAACAAAAGCTAGATCGGCTCTTTTGTTTCGCAGGGCGCCACCGGGAACTTTGAATTTTGAGTCCGTCATACTGGTCCGAAAAGAATTTAAATTACAAAAGCTAAATACTTACACATGACATTTATACACTACCGCGCTCGCACTTGTCCTGCACACGAAAAATTAAGTATGACGGCATCAGTTGTTAACAGGGAGATGTTGAGCTCCTGCGAGGATAGAACAAGGGCGGAGACACGGAAGTACCCTGAGAAGGACCGCGTGCCAATGGCATCGGTCGCCTCGGTTCGCACAAGCGAGAATACGGGTGATCCCACAGGGAATTGAAGATGGGTATTCTGACCACTACACTGCCACGGCCCCTTGAAATAAACAAGTATTTGTAATTGCATTACATCAGGGCAACGTTCTGCCAATTTGCACTACAGAAAAAAAGTGCCTAATTACCTAGCCGGACCGTTTTGTATCATGATCTGTACATCGGGCATGGAATAAAAATAATTCAATATTTTAACAAGGAGCAGATTTGCTACTGTTCTACACTTACGAGATGGAGGAAGCTGACGGCCCATCTGGTCGCATAACAGTTTGATGAGTGACAAATGAGGTGATCAGGGAGACCTGGACATGACATGAACACTCGCGGGGCTGTGTGCGTGCAAGCGGTGTTTGGCTGGAAGCTGGCTCCTGGACACTTGGCCAGGAATTCGAGCTCATTGGACAGTGGTATGTCTTCAATGTTATCGGCTGTGGTGTAATTTATTTATTATTACTTTAATCCCCAACTCATATCCTGTTTCAAGACTATGGGCAGTGCAGTGAGTTTAAGATGCACCAAGCCGCTTGGGCAACNAGTGAGTTTAAGATGCACCAAGCCGCTTGGGCAACTGGCGCGATTGCTAATCAATTACGTATAGTTTGATTTTGAAAGGGGTGAGGGAGTTGACGAAGAGATGGGAATGTATGACGGGGATGTAAAGTGGTTTGGTTTCGGAACAGGTGCATCTTGGCTACAAGTCTAGCATGCTACCCGCCATGCTAGTAACCATCCTCGTGTCTATGCCTGAATGCCGTTTGTGTCAGCTTGTACATTACGTAAACACAAGTGACTGTATTACTGATATATTCTTGAGCACGTATACGTAATTTCCTGTGAATATCATAGCATACTAACCGCAGCATACATCATCCTCGTGCTATATACGCTGCCTACAATAAGTTACTACAAAACTAGGCATCAACTTTATCCCAATGTGCAGGTAAATTTACGATTAACACTAAATAAAGAAAGTACGTACTTTTGGAATGGCCACATCTGTAGTTTGTAGCCAAGATTGGATTGGATTTGATTGGATTGGAAAAGGCTTATTTACGTTCCCCGGTGTTATGCCTGAAGGCTTATCAGGGGACGGCTTACAAACTAACTTATGGCCTAAGTTAAACTAACACCCATGCCATACCTAGGATTCAACCCGGAACCTCCCGCATTGCAGACCGGCAGCTTGTAGCCAAGAGAAATGAGATCACAAAGAGTTTGTTTTAAAATAATACAGTTCTTGTTGCTTGCTCTTTATTGTGTTTATGGAATTAGTAGAAGAGATGCTTGAGACATGTTAAAAATTAGAAAGTGTTAAACGAGCGGGGAAGCTTGTCTTATTTTTGGGTTTATGAAATGTTTGATTTTCGACGTTCGCTATTTAATGTTGTCTGAAGCCTTATTAACAGAGTAGATCGAATGTTATACATTTCCATCCTGTGGGTTTTTTCCATGCGGGGTAGTGAAGTATAGGTTATTCATGGATAGTTAAGTATTTAAAGAGATAATATTTTCCTCATTTTGTATTGTTTCACCATAAGTAACATTTACGTAGTCACAAACCTAATAACTTTATTCACGTATCAGTCAAGCAAGAATGTGGAATTAATTCGAAAATAATCGTGTCATATAGCAATTCGTTCTTTAATACTCGCTCGCAAATGTAAACGTTCCACTAGCAACACATCGTAAAGACGTAAAACTGTTTTACTTTAACTGGCTGCCAACTGAACTGCTGTGAGTGGAGCATGCATGCGGTTAACCGACAGTGATCGTTTTCAAAGGTTTATTTCAAAATTTCTCTCTTTACCGTGAACAGCATGTAAGAAATATGCGTGCAGTGGTATAGTAGGTTCACGACTGGAAGAAACTTTTGAAAATCAACCTTTGAAAAAACACCCTAGCCGTTAGCTACATGCATATAACATTACAAACAGCGGCGAGCGCGGATACAGTTATGCCGTTAGGTTGCCAGCACAAAGAGAGGAAATAGTTCTAAAGTTTTAACGTAATTGTTAATTTATCGCTTACAAATGGGTTTCGAAAAGACTT
>NQII01008006.1:4046-31029 GCA_002778355.1 Clitarchus hookeri | reverse complement strand
TACATGACTCGCTGAGCTGGTTAAACGTTGGCAGGTCTCATGGATGTTCATCAGAGACACGTGTAACAAGCAAAGCGCATTAATACAGTGAAGTTGGTAGCGACAGAGAAAAAGTAGTTTCACGTCTTAGTGTTTAATTAAGTGGTGAATACTAAAAATATTAATTTTACTTTCCTCCTTTTTTTAATGCATACAAGTGTAAGAATTCGCACATTCGTATTTATTTACTTTTATAATAATTGCACAGTTTCACCCGACCTGCGCATGAATAAAGTGATCAGGTCCACAGAAATGGCAAGTTCACATATTGCGGAATACTGAGTGTGCACACAAGTAGATCTGCAAGCAGGGTTTTCTAAATCACTGCGCTCGACAGTTCCCTTTCTGTATTGACTGTCACGCACGTGTGGAGCTACTGTCCTGTTTCGTCCCGCCAATGAGAATGAATTCCGAGACTTTGAAGCAGAAATAAGTCTGCAATTTGTCTGCGAAGAACTTGGCCCAGTCAGAATATTGATAACCCAATTGGAGTTATGTTGACTAAAAAAAAAATGTCTCAGTTGTCCAGGTGTCTAAACATTGTATGCACAGTTGACAGTTGAGTAAGAGGTTGAAGTGAAACTGTTACTGCCGTGGGTCCTTTTCGTCGAATGACACCGAAACTGTCTCAAACGTAAAATGACAATTTTTTCTAGAATGTGTCGGAAACTAAAGAAACAAATTAAAGCCATTATTTATTTAAGCATTGCTTTTTTTTTTTAGTGAAGTGTTTAAATATAACTATATTTTATAATTCACTGTGAACAGTTTTGCAGATATGTCGGCCACAGATGAAGCTGAACTATAGCAATCCCGAGAAAGGGTGTTCTCGAGAGGCTGGTCGCTTACATGGTGCGTGTTACTGCGTTGCATAATGTTTCAATTACGAGTTTGTTGACGAAACTTTGAAACGTGTCGCCGGTGTTTAGCTGCGGAAATAAAACCTACCACAGACCAGGACGGAATAATACTTGCAAGATACCACACGTGCTGTATAGCATCTTGCAGCCCTCCGACGTGGTTGAGAACTGCTTTCCCGGACTCCTCTATCTTGAATCACGCTACCTGGACGCTGGCAAAACTACAATAGGGACCTGTATGAACTTATTACAGATTTGCCACCAATATAGTGATAGGGCCGTCGCTGAAAGTGCCATAGGTAGAGAACACTGCTTGCCAGTTGAGAGCCTTGCGTTCAGCGACGATGGCACACTGGTGGGTGTGACCCCCGCGCTTCGTTGCAGGTGGGCAAGGGCCTTAATGCTGCGTTATACGCCCGACTTCACCTCGTCGCTGCTGGGAACGCATAAAGAAATATNGGGTGTGACCCCCGCGCTTCGTTGCAGGTGGGCAAGGGCCTTAATGCTGCGTTATACGCCCGACTTCACCTCGTCGCTGCTGGGAACGCATAAAGAAATATTCAGGCTCTTCTTCAAGCCGATGTGTTGAGTCTCCCGCGGGTAGACTTCGTTGTTGTAGACCTGACGTCGTTCGAGGCAAAGGACGTCAACAGAAGGGAACAGCGTAATCCCTAGGAGGACGTTACAGTAAACAATGAGTGATAATGGCACCCGTGCTGTGTTAGTCAAGTACNCGCTGAAAGTGCCATAGGTAGAGAACACTGCTTGCCAGTTGAGAGCCTTGCGTTCAGCGACGATGGCACACTGGTGTGTGTGTGGCTCCCGCGCTTCGTTGCAGGTGGGCAAGGGCCTTAATGCTGCGTTATACGCCCGACTTCACCTCGTCGCTGCTGGGAACGCACAAAGAAATATTCAGGCCCTTCTTCAAGCCGATGTGTTGAGTCTCCCGCGGGTAGACTTCGTTGTTGTAGACCTGACGTCGGACGTTCTCGTTCGAGGCAAAGGACGTCGACAGAAGAGAACAGCGTAATNAATTCATGTTCTGGGTACACGACTGTGTTTAGACATGTGTATTTCGTGGGGTGTGCATTATAGACAAACTTTTAAATTTGTCCTTCCCGCCCACTCTTTGTGGACGCCATCTTGTCCGCCATATTGACAAAACAGGCAAATGAACAACAAAGTGTTAGTGGCGCGCAATATGACGTCGGCGCGTGTTGTTTCGTCGCGCGCGATCGTTTTAACATCGTCGTTATGAACTATATGGTATATACTGTCCATTCTCGTCGTCCAGTGCCCAGGCATTTTGTTCCTCCGGCAGGATCATAAACATTTGATGTTTTTGTGGATCTTTTTTGCTGCCCGTTACTTTTATCACACACGCGTGGCACGCTGTTGCATTATGGGTTGATGAACAGCATTTATTTCGGCCTACGACCTATCACGCCGGCTGATTTTCACGTGATTTTGGAAGTTTTGTTGGTCACATTGAATCGCGTGCATACGTACGTATGTGAACTTCGCACCACGTGTTGTGAGGTCACGTTTATTTATAGTTGGAAAATACGGTGATATTTGCCGTTAGTTTTGTGTAGTTCCGAAACTCCGCACAAACAACGGCAGCGATAGCTACAGTCCACTTGTGACTGCAACGAGCTGGAAATCGTCTGCACAGAGCCTACCTATCGGCAGATGAAGCCCTCAACGACCCCTCCACAAGCCACCTGCCAGGATCTACCGTCCATCAAAACAAGTTAGGAGAATGATCATCTATTTCAACAAGATGATACACAGTAAGCGGTTTGAAAAGTTCGATGATGCTTATTATAAGGTGAAGTATGTCACCGAGTCGTTAAAGTAGTTATCAGTTTCATCAGAACAGCGAACAACCACCCAGTCACATGCTCGAGTCGCCCTTAGTCATCAAGCTCCCCATATTTTTGGAGAAGTCAAAGATTGGTTAAATTATTCCAATTTGTCCACGACCTTGATTGGAGATAACAAGGACCTCAGTAATGTGGAGAGTTTAACTTCCTTAAATTCTCAGCTTTCTGGAGAACCATTATCTCTTATTCAGTCACTTCCAATGACCTCTGATAATTTTGATATAGCTTGGAATCTGTTGATTAAACTGTATAACAAACGTGTCATCATTGAAAATCATTTAGATGCAATTTTGCAAGCTCCTTTGGCTACTACAGATTCAGCCCAATCCTTGCGAGGCTTGTTATCTGCTATCATTGAAAATGTAGCTACTTTGAAGGCATTGAACGTGCCAGTAGATCAATGGAATATGTTGCTGCTGCACTTGTTGGAAAAACGCATGGACCAGGCATTAAGAAAACAATGGAAACTAGTGGTTCATGAACTTGACATCCCTACATCGAGTGACTTTGCAGATTTTCCTGNGCATTAAGAAAACAATGGAAACTAGTGGTTCATGAACTTGACATCCCTACATCGAGTGACTTTGCAGATTTTCCTGAAAAACACTGCACGTCGAGTGAAGTCATGGTCGATACACCTCTGAAGTAAAGCCAGCCTAACACAATTAACAATCGCAAAGTGCCTGAGAAGTATCGTACTTCATCAGGTAATATCTTTGTTAAGTCCCTTCCAGAAAAGTGTTGCCTTTGTAAGGGTGATCATACCATTCAGATGCTCTGGTTTTGTGCAAAAAGACCCTCAAGCACGGTTTTCAATGGCAAAGGACAAACTATTTTGTATAGAGTGCCTTCAAGCTACTCACCAAATGAAGAGTTGCCCATTGACCAAATCTTGTCGATTTTGTAATGCTNGTGTATAGAGTGCCTTCAAGCTACTCACCAAATGAAGAGTTGCCCATTGACCAAATCTTGTCGATTTTGTAATGCTCGTCATAAGACGATACTGCATTTACCATCAGATAAACCCACTACCACAGTGATACAGTCAGCACAGGATGAAGTAAGTGCCTCTTGATACACCTTCAAATAAGGACAGCACCCTTTGTGTTCTGTCTTCCTTTTCCAACGATTCGCAGCCATCCGTTGTTATGTTATTCACAGCTGTTGCTTTTGTTCAGGATGTTTGTGAAAACTGCCAGCCTGTTAGAGTTCTGCTCGACTCTGGCAGCCAAGCCAATTTTATTACTGACTCATGCCTGTCTCGATTACTTATCAAGAGTCAAAAACTATCAATTCCAATTCATGGACTTTCCCACACTCTGCTTACCAGTGCGAAAGGTGTTGCTTCATGTATCATAACATCTAGCAGAAGGAAGGAGCCACGTCTACCCATTGGGGTTTTAGTTCTGCCACAAATTACCTCGCATGTTCCATCAATATTTCTTCAACCAGATGTAAACATATTAGACAGCTGCAACTGGCTGATCCCACCTTTGCCACACCAGGAGAAATTGGCATTTTGCTGGTTGCAGAAATATTTCCTAGCATCTGACAGGGAAGAAAGTTACTGACCCCCAGGAATGCCAACTGTTATTAGTACGTTTCTGGACTGGGTGCTAATGGGATGTGTCCAGATTAACACAGATTTGCAGCCAGGTATCTTGTTCTTCATTTCAAATGTACAGCAGCCCACCTTTGATGAAGCGTTGAAATTTTTTTGGGAAATTGAAGAATTGCCTGCGGTCACATTACCACTAGCCCCAGAAGATGTGTTATGTGAAAAGATGTTCATTGAAGGCTGCACTTGAGCTGCTGACACATGTAGGTACAGTGTAGCCCTACAATTTGAATCTCCCAGGCCAATAATGGGAGATTCAGCCTCTTCTGATCTGTGCTGGTTTCATCCTGTAGAGTACCAGCTGAGAAAACAACCCGAGGTGAAGGAAGATTATATTGCCTTCATGCAAGACTATCAGCTGCCGAATACATGAGCCGTGTAAAAGGTTACCAGGGAAGTGTGAATGCATACTATATTCCACACCACTACATGCAAAGACCAGAACATATTACCACCAAGCTACGCATTTTGTTCGTTGCTTCGTCAAAAAAAAAAACCTTGGTGTGTCTTAACNGCCAGAACATATTACCACCAAGCTACGCATTTTGTTCGTTGCTTCGTCAAAAAAAAAAACCTTGGTGTGTCTTAACGATGTCCTTTTAACAGGTCCAAAGTTGCAGACAGACATTGTTACTGTATTGCTTAATTTCAGAATTTCACACATTGTTTTTACTGCAGATATTAAGCAAATGTATCAGCAGATCATGGTACATACCGAGCATCGTGACTATTAACGAATCTTTTGGANACTGCAGATATTAAGCAAATGTATCAGCAGATCATGGTACATACCGAGCATCGTGACTATTAACGAATCTTTTGGAGAGAGTCAGAAGAGCAACCTGTTGAGATTTATCGACTTAACACTGTCACAGGTTCTGCTCAGCTCTATACTTAGAAATTATGACGCGGGGACAGCTGGCGCAAGATGAAATGACCAATTTTCCAGATTGTTCTAAAACACTTCCAACGAGCGCGTATGTTGATGATGATGATGATACTGGTGCTAATGACCTAGCCACTACCCTCAAGTTTAAACGAGATCTTCAGCAACTGCTGGACCTTGAGGGTTTTCAGCTTACAGAAAATTTGCAAGTGATTGTCCAGCTTTGCTTGATGACCTGCCACCGCAAGATGTCCGTTATTCTTGGGAAACGTACTCTTTTAGCGAAGACTCCGGCATTAACGTATTAAGTTTATGCTGAAGCCCCAACACTGATGCCTTTTAATACAACTTGCAACCCAATCCTCTGGTGTACGCAAAACGAGATATTTTATGAGATTTTGCAAGATTCCTTGACCGGTTGGAATAACTTGCACCGTTGACATTATTTGTAAAACACTTTATTCAGTTACTCGGGCTTGCTCAAGAAGAATGGGATTCCCCAGCGCCGCCTGATATAATTGCCGGATGGAACACGTTTCGAACAGTTACCTCGCTGTTAAGCCATCTCTATTCAGCGTTGCATCGCCCACATCCTATCATAGGCCGCTTTTGAATTGCATGGATTCGCTGACAGTTCGGAGAAGGGCTACGCTGCTGTTGTGTACTTTCGAGTTTCATCTAACTCTGGTACAATCACCACTCATTTATTATTGGCTAAAACTAAGGTAGCACTATTGAAGCNTTTCGAGTTTCATCTAACTCTGGTACAATCACCACTCATTTATTATTGGCTAAAACTAAGGTAGCACTATTGAAGCGAGTTACTCTTCCCAGGTTGGAGTTGTGTGTTGCTGTTTTGTTTTCTAGATGTTTAAATTTACTGCTCGACACCCTTACACCTGTCTTACAGTTAGAAGGAAAAAAATGTGCACGGTCTGATTCGTCAGTTGCACACTTCTGGATAAAGACGTCCCCACATATTTGGAAGAAATTTGTTGCAAACCGGGTGACTCAGATACAAGAATGCACCTCGGTGGTCTGGTGGCATCATGTGGCAAGTGAAAGATAATCCTGATGACTGTGCGTTTCGAGGTCTTACGCCTGGACAGCTAGCAGACCATCCACTTTGGTGGTCTGTACCATTGTGGTTGCATCACCCAAAGAGCGAATGGCCACAGAGCAATCATGTCATTCACAGATCCACTGATAACAATGAATGCAGAACTGTTGGCCTGTCAGCAATTTTAGAAAATCAATGTCTTTTGGAATAACTAGAACATCTCTCTAAGTTAAAAAGGGTTCAACAAATTGTTGCCATTTGTGTTCGAGTTACGAAAAATCTTCACCCGAGGCTAAACTCAGTTTACGGCCTAGTCTTGCCTGGTGAAATGCGGCATGCAGTAATGCTCCTTATAAAGGCTACACACAACCAGGCATTTGCAGATGAAATGCAAAGATTGGCTGAACAGCAACTTTGGTCACCTGCCATAAGAAAAATTATCTCCCTTTGTGGATGCAGAAGGAATCCTGTGTGTAGGTGGTAGACTTCATCATTCAGACCTAGAGTATAATGAGAAACATCCGATTCTCCTCCCAAAGTGCAGTCGCTTTGCAGAACTTCTAATTGATCATCTCCATAAAGATTTTCTTCATCCTGGGCCCAGTACAATTCAGTCATTACTGCAACATGAATTTTTGTTATTGGGTGCAAGAAATGTGACTTGAGGTCGTCTTCGTAAGTGTATTCGTTGCTTTCGTCTCGTCCGACAAGTCACAATCCTGCAATGGCAAACCTTCCAACCAGTAGAGTGTGTCAAGCTAAGCCCTTCCTCACCTCTGTTGTTGATTATTATGCTGGGCCAATCTCAATTACTATGGTGCGAACGAGATACCCTCTCATACTGCAGGCATACATTTGTCTTTCTGTATGCTTTGCCACATTTAGAGCATGCTTCTGATTTGTTGCCTGAAACCTTTCATTGCACATCGTGGGCAGTGTACTCACTTGCATAGTGACTGTGGTACAAACTTTGTAGGGGCTGATCGTCACTTGTCAAAGCTGCTAGAGTTCTCGGCTGACAACAAGTGTCTTACTGACAAGCTAGCTGGATACAACATAACTTGGCATTTTAACCCACCGTCAACCCCGCACTTTGGAGGAATCTGGGAGGCAGGCAGCAAATCTGCTAAGTCTCTGTTGAGCCAAATGGCGGGCACTCAGTTACTGTCGTATGAGGAAATGTACATGGTGCTGACTCAGTTTGAAGTCACACTTAACTCTAGACCACTTTGTGCTATTTCCAGTGACCCAAATAACTTNGCATGGTGCTGACTCAGTTTGAAGTCACACTTAACTCTAGACCACTTTGTGCTATTTCCAGTGACCCAAATAACTTATCTGTTCTGACTCCATGTCATTTTCTATCTCTCGGTCCTCCTCAAAGTGATACCAGAACAGGACTTCACCAAGGAGCCTACAAACAGGTTAAACAGATGTTCACTAATTCAACAAATTCATCAGTCTTTCTGGAAATGCTGGCATACTGAACACCTGCAAGAGCTTCAACCCAGAGACAAATGGCTCAAGAACACGTTGAAAATTGATGAACTTATTCTAATCAGGGATAACAACCCTCCACCCCTCTGTTGGTGACCGAGGCGCATCACCAAGATACTACCTGGGTCAGGTGGCATNTCAGGGATAACAACCCTCCACCCCTCTGTTGGTGACCGAGGCGCATCACCAAGATACTACCTGGGTCAGGTGGCATCGTGAGTGTTGCCCAGGTCCTACTCAACAGCGAGTCCTGACTCGTCCTGCAGTCAAGTTGTGTCCACTACCGGTTAATTAGTTTGAAGTGTGTTCACTTCAAGGTGGGCAGGATGTTTAGACATGTGTATTTTGTGTTGTGTGCATTGTAGAAAAACTTTTTTAATTCGTTCTTCCCGCCTACTCTTTGTGGACGCCATCTTGTCCGCCATATTGACTAAACAGACAATGAACAACAAAGTGTTAGTGGTGCGCAANTACTCTTTGTGGACGCCATCTTGTCCGCCATATTGACTAAACAGACAATGAACAACAAAGTGTTAGTGGTGCGCAATATGGCGCCAGCGCGTGTTTTTTCGTTGTGTGCGATTGTTTAAACATTTTCGTAATTATTATCGTCGTCTCGTGCCCAAACAGACGGTTTTCCAGGAAGGTAAACAACAATTATATACAGCCCCACTTGGTACTTTTATTCTATTCGATACCAGCCCACTGTTTGTTTGTAAGTCAGCCTGCCGGGAATACAAGCACATCGCAGTGCAGGGACGCCTCGCCGCCATCTTGCCTTATAGTCAGACGTGACCTCGAGAAGTTTAAAACGTTACTGTGTTGGATACCAGCAAATTGATTATTTTATAATTGTACCAAACATTGTTCAACCCGTACGCACTGTATACGATGACATTTTGCTCGAATAAAAAAAGTTATACTTTATCCTATTTTTAAAATAATTTTATGTATAATCCAAGACTTTTATGTTTTTCTGCAGCAACAATAACAAATACTAAAAGCAGCACAAATGGAAAAAATTACCACAATAACTAATGCTAAAGGCCACCGCGTGATGCACATCTAATCACCAATTAACCNGCACAAATGGAAAAAATTACCACAATAACTAATGCTAAAGGCCACCGCGTGATGCACATCTAATCACCAATTAACCAGTCATACACATGAAAAAAAAAAGGTTAACTATAACATTTTTGCATACTTTGAAACTTTTTTTTAATGCTTGAACTGTTATTTGGTGATTGCATATACATATGTCAAGCAACAGCCCACGGCATTAGTTTACGATTTACATTTTTTTTTCATTTGTTCAACTTAGATAGTAGACTATTTGTTATTATGGCTGCAGTAAAAAAAAATTGGGATTCGAAATCAATATATATATATATATATATATATATAATACTAAGTGTTAAATTATTTTGTTCGAGGAAAATATCACGTACAATGCGTACAAGTTGAACAATGTTTGGCACAAATAGAAAATGATAATTTTGTTTGGGTATCCAACAGCTTTGAAAGAGAAGTGCAGTGCAGTAGAGGTGTGAAGTGAGGTGCGGATGTTGCAGTGGCTGAAGGACGACTGACTGACTGACTGACTGCGACTCGATGAAGCGTAAGAGAAGCAGTCAGTCATGCATGACGCTACTTCCTCAGGCACTTACACCTAACAGCTACCAGCCATTTCTTCTCTCATCGCCGTCATCCATGTTTCTTACTTCTCTGCTCTTCTAACTAGTGTCCGGCAATATCCAATTATTCTCGAAATCTATTTTTATTCGTACAGTCGCGTTTGAAATTGAATGAATCATTCTGATTCTGAAAATTCGATTTTATTCTCCGTTCGCGTCTTTATCGAAAGGAATGAATGTTAATGCTGCCAGATGTTCATAGTTCGAAAACATTCTCTTGAAGGGATTAATGGCGTATTTGACTGAAATTATGACATTTTTGTTTATAAGAGGTAATATTTGTATTTGAAAAAGGTGGCATTTAAAGTTCTTGGTTGTTTTTCGCCCTAATGTGTAGTCAGGAGTTGTTATGTAAGACAGAAACATGAAACATAAAGATGCCCTAACAACTTGCATCGCCTTTATTACGTTATTTTCTCTCTTTTCAAAATTTGTTCTCGTTTCATTGATAAAATAATATTCTAAAGTATTTTAATGAGTTAGAAGCTCTTTGCAATTCACGAAGGAGTTACAGAACTAAAATCGATTCCTATAATTTATTTTCAAAAAGCGAATTATTGCAGTAACTGCCTTCTGCGTCCTTGAAATTCGAATGAAATATTCACTTCGCTTACGAAAATTCACATAAGTGAAACGCATGGTTGTTCATTGAACAAAGTGATGGATTTCCTTCCCGACGTCACGGGAGATATTGCAGCCTCCATCTCTAGGGCGAAGCAGCAGTAGACCCAGAAGCCAAGACAACGGCCGCGAAAGACTGCGAACTTTATTAAGTGAATGTTGGTTGGAATTTCGCTTCACGTAACTACAACACTCGACATTTAAATTGTGTTTAAAGACAAGAGGCAAGAAGGACATTTTAGATCTTTACGCAAAATTGGAAAATGTTAAATATCAATTGTGGATTATCTTAAAAAATTACACACACACACACACACACACACACACACACACATATATATATATATATTGTAGTGCACTTAGTGTCATCTGTTGTCGAGAAGGAAAACTACAAAACGAATGATTCATTCGAATACCACAGAAAAAAGTCTAAAACTCTTCTATACCAGATGCAATCGATTAGATTTTTGTCCATCACTATTTCAAACAGTAAGGACAATTCCTGGTTTCATGCCAGCAATCACTAGTCAAAAATCAATAAATGTCGCGAAGCTATAATAATTAGGTAAAGCTTGAGAATAAATTTCGTTAAGCATTCTTATATAGAACGTATAGAAAAAGAATATGAACCCACCATGACGGGGGAGATCTCGTTACGTGCGTACAAATGTGTGTCCGCAGTTTCCGCTGCTCGGTACAGTGCCTCAGGACACCGGACTCTTCAGCGAGGAAGTGCCTCCCGTTTGTGAAAGTATTTACCGACGTAGCCGCAACACTTAACCCATTCTCATAAAATACGCTTGCTCTAGTATTTGCTTCCCGATAATGTAGCATTATATAAACTGCAAAAAAAATCTAGTGATTTTACACAACTCTATGTCGCAGCAGTGTCTCCGCCGAAGTCGGTGTACTTTCACACCTACATGTCAATTTTTTATTTACTCTGCGTCCGAAATAAATTTATCCTGAAAATTAATAAAATTACGTGTACACTGTACATATATTTTACATATAATGGTGTCATATTACTATCAGCTGATAATAAACGGTAAGATTCGTGTAATTTTTTCTGCGCAAGTAGGTAAATTTACGATGACATCGCAATTGTAATTTCACAACAGTGTGTCGTTTTTTCACTTACACGTAAGAAAAATCCACAAATTCGCTGCAATTGTAAATGTACCATTTCTTTACATTTTTCACAGATTTACTCAACTTCTATCGCCCGTATCTTTTAAAACGGCGTCGTGTTAATTCACGTACTATGTAGGCCTGTGTGTGTAGTTTTACAACTGTCGTGTCATACTCCGTCCTTTCAACTGATAGCTACAAATGCGAAGTTGGCAGCAGTGGCGAGTCGCGACGTGACATGGCGTGTTGCTTTTGTTAAGACTACCACTTCCAGTTTGTACATGCTGTGTTTTTTTAAACCTACCTCGGCAAGTAACGACGTGATGAGTCTGTGTTGCCACGGCAGGAATAAATGCACCAGCCGTGTCCGAAACCTATCAGAGACTATTATTTAGGCTACAAAATCGACCACGTTACCAGGTTTAGGTCCTACATATTTGGGGATTTAGGGTCGAAATTTACTGAGCTGGAGAAGCACGCTTAATCCCTAAATACCTCCGCAAAAGCGTCTGCTATTGATTACGTTTTATTTCATGTCGTTTATAAAGTAAATTAAAAGCAAATACAAACAAATAACCAAGAACGAAAATGTAACAATGAATCACTAGTTGGTTTTACTAATTTTCTTTGTGTTGGAAATGATATTTGAAACTCTTATCGAGAAAAACAAAATCGAAACCTCATAAAATTATATTTTAAATGGAGGTTTTGCTTACGGGAGCGAATAAATAAAACTATTTTATAATTATTACAGAGAAAGCACTCGTGATTTGTTTTCCGTTTCCTAAGAAACAAAGAAATATCGAAATATTCGGCAGTGCAGTTCTATAAGTGAGCACTAGGAGCGCTGCTCATTGCTGTTCGAATTCCAACAGCCTACATTCCCAAACAACTATTCTACACATGGTTACTGAGAAGTGCGTGTCGTGGCCACTGCATGTGAAGAGGCATATATTGTAGCCTCTCCGTCACACTAGGCCAGTGTGTGTGAGAGATTGCAAATATTGTACGTGCGCAATTGATACGTTTTTACAAGTCACGTCCGTTCATTTATCACAACTTTGTACCTTCGGCCTAGTTGTTAGAAACACAGTTGTGCAACGTGCGTAACGTTTCTGCGACTTCAACGTCTGCCACAATCCCAACAAATTACAACAACCAGCCAGAAAATTATAAACATAAACAAATAATTAAATAAACCCAGTAAAAAACAAAGTGCCCATGGAAAGAAATATAAGCGGAATTAAAGCTATGGTAGGTATATTTGTGTGTGCATGTTCACAACTGTCTTTTAAGTTTGTCGCTGCTACGTACACAAAAAAAAAAAGCGACACGAGTTGCGTGCTTGAGTTTACTGTCTCTGTTCGTTGAACTGGTTGTTCCTTCGTTTTAATATGTATTCCAACTGTGACCATTCTTTTAACGAAATAACGCAACTCATATCAATAACGAGAGGTTAAACACTACAGCTCTTTCCCGCACAATTGTAATATGGTTAAACACAGTTCGTGGCGAAATATTAATGTGCAATATATGTAAGGTGCTATGTCTTGTATAGTACAAATATGTTAGCAATGTAAAATAATAACTATAAGAACTATTGTTAATACGGACATTGCAACAAAAAGTCATAAAGCTGACCTAAACATGGTTATAGACCTAAATTGTGAACATTCATGCGTAATGGTTTTTGAACTATGACAGAATTCTTTTAACAGCTGAGAACGGTAAACAAAGCATTTGGCAGTTAAAACGTAGAAGTCACACGGCAGTGTTTATGGTTACATGTAGCGGATGGATACGTAATCGGTAACCAAAAGTAGAACTTCAGCAGGGCTTCAGAAAAGTGCGAACTAACAAATGTATCTACCCCGATCCTCGTTTTCCTTCAGCGCTACATGAATTAAGATTTTAGGTCATGTCTCGGGGAAACAATTGACTGATTACTACCAAATTTAGCAGACAATTAGGCGTGGTATTGCGGCAGGTGACGTAAACTGGCGTGTTTCAAGTTAGCATTGGCACTTATTTTCAAAATGGCGGCTATATACTTATTTTAACTTAGTATGCTGTACAGAGTGATTCTAAAATCACGGGACAAACTTCGAGGGGCGGTAGAGCTCACTAAAACAAACAATTATTGTATAGGAATATATGGGCGGAAGTGACGCGTTGAGGCACAAACACAAAAACATAACACATTAACGGAAACTTAAAATGTTCATTAGCAGTATACTTAGCGAGTGATTCCGTACATAAAATGTTAAAACAGTTGCTGGAAATGCATCCACCAACAGTCACGCATGATTGGTGACCTCTACATGTGGCGTGATTGGCTGACAATGGTGGCGTGCGTGAAATACCCGGCGTATTTGAATCTGTTCGCCAATCACTCCACCGACGCTACCAAGCTTGCATTACTGTCGGTGGTAGCAATTTTGAGCAATTATTGTAAACATTGCTGTCAAAAGGCATTTAGCGGCGACGTTCTAAATAAACAATGTGTTGCATTTAATGTGTTTTTTTTGTGTTTGTGCCTCAACGCGTCACTCCCGCCCATATATTCCTATTTAAATATACAAATTTCGACGTAACTTTGCATGTTGGCAGTATATATTACGACTATATAATGTGTCTAAACAATGCATCATTTCTCTACCATTAAAAAAAGTTCTCATATATAGAGAAGTAATTAACGTATTCTTACAAAATTTTGTGGAAAAGTTGTACTATAGTAAGCCATATTAATTTATGACAGGTTTTAAGTAGGCCAGACAGTTATTGTCATGATGACTGTTAATAAATATTTGAACATAGTATGTTATATCTGTACAAATCTATGTAACCGATTATAACTTAACTTTGTATACCGGCAGTGTCTATGACAAACATTAGATGTGCTAATACATAACATTTTTGTCCTCCATTTACGAAGATTGTTACATGAAGAAATGGAGGTTTTATGTTACATCTCCCGATCAATCAACCGATTCTCACCAAATTTTACAGGCAATTAGTGCTTCATTAGGGCATGTAAACTTGCTTGTTTTAAGTGTTGCGTGCCTTATTTTAAATGGCGTTGATATAAATAAGTTAGATTAGAATGTTTTAGTAAACAATTCAACAAAATTGAACCAAATAGCGTACTCTAACAGTATTGGTTAGAAGCATCAATTATGCATTCAGAGATCCTCTTTGCTGGCTTTTGTAGAATAGTCTAATGTGAGAAAATTGAATATTTTCCATATTTCTGGAACTATTCTACTAATTGGCACCAAATGTTGCACATAATTAGTGCTTCAGAAGACTACTTAAGCTTACATGATATACGAGAGGTCACACATTGATTTTCAAAATGACGGCCATACCAATTATTTAGTTAAAAATATACAGTTACCTAAACTTTTGCACTGGATTGCGTGTTTTCAAAACAGCTGTCGAATAATAAATGTTCTAAGAGAATTGATTTCAGTGGCACTAATTTAAAATCAGGTATAATTTATTATTGTTGTAAGAAGGGATGGTGATTACGTAATCTGGTAAACCGTGATTTGAACCACAGAAAATCGATTGTCCAGTATAATATTCAAAACTATCTCTGATCATGTTTTGATAGAAAATGGAGTAAAACGTTTGTGTTTGTGGTAAGCGACGCCAGTTCAAATCCTCTAGTGGTGCAACTAGCCAAAAGCATTCTCTTAACATCGGTTACTCAAAAATAATTACTTCTTGCTTTAGTTTTCATTTGCCGAAGTGTTTCAGGTATTTGTATGAATCGTGAGTGAGTGAGTGATGAAAACGTTAACGTATATAGCTTTTCCTCACACACAGGTCTTTCATTCAACTACTGTGCATAGGTAAATATCCGTGAGTATCTCAAAATACCAAAAATAATGAACGTAACATAATATTTTAAGTATTGTAGAGTACNTACTGTGTGTGTCCTGGCTGTCACCCCTCCTCACTACTAACTGCCGGCCGGGGGATGGCTCCCCTCTATGCTGTGTTAATGAAGGCGAGGGCTGATATATGGAGCACCTGACGGCAGCTGACGTCTTTTAAAATTTGCTTCACAACTTGCTGGGTCACGATCCCCGCTTTGCTCCCCCCTCAAAGCAGATCATCCCCCGAGCTCTATTAACTGCCGCTACTTGCCCCGTGACTCATGCGCCCAGCCCTCGCCTCGCACTCTCGCACTCTCGACTACTTAACAGCGTTTACACTTGAGAATGTGATCTCTGGATCTCTACATGTAGANCCTCGCACTCTCGCACTCTCGACTACTTAACAGCGTTTACACTTGAGAATGTGATCTCTGGATCTCTACATGTAGACAACGCCCACCGGAACGTGTTGCCTAGTAGAATATTGTATGCAAGTGTAGTGTTTGCACGTAAACCCCTATCTNAGACAACGCCCACCGGAACGTGTTGCCTAGTAGAATATTGTATGCAAGTGTAGTGTTTGCACGTAAACCCCTATCTCAGGCAGTGAATGTTCTGAGAACACGATTTTCTAAGGAAATATAAACAAATTATATACAACCACCAGTTTTTACGTTTATTCCTTTAAATACATTTAACAGTGCAAATATTTTAAAATACAATTTTGAGGGGGGCTTTACTGCGTAGTTTCCTTAAGGAGGTATGTACAAAGTGGCATATGTAGTTTAATACCTGTTTGTTTGATTCGCGTGTAATAATATCCAACTGTGACAGGTATAATTTATGGCAGTGTTTGTAGGGCCCGTCACGACACTTCCTTAAGGCGTGACATGACCTTGAGACGTCTGAAATTAGTTACTAGGAATTACCCTTACATAAAAAAAAATAATTTTGTCAGTATCCTTGGTGAAAGTTAAGATTCTGTGTGGTCATTGCATGGAACTAACCTCCAGCTACAACCTCAATAGCCACGCCTTAACCTGCAATTCCTCTCAAATATTTCACGTTATCAACTGGATTACAATGCATTGAAAACATTACTTTTTTTTTGTATAAAGATTACTTCGTGAAATGCCCTTTCTGAAAAAAAATACCACTTTAAATTGTCAACTACTTTTGAAAACTTGAAGCGGCCCTCACAGTATCCACTCGACGTGAATTCATGAATTCATCTGCATCCCACATCTAGGCCCTGTAGATCCTATATCCCTGATATGTTACAAGCTACTCAACAAGTTAAAAAAAAAAAATGAAGGGGGTTGCCAAAAACATTTAATAAACGAATCTTTAATCATTAAAATTCCGATTACAGCTCGATAACACTTAAATTTTTATAAATAATACTTGATTGAAATGTTTTTTAACAGATACTCGGGGGCTGATCTATTAACCTTCACGACTTTTTTTTTTTACAATTTTGCATTTTCATAAGAAATTATTTCAACTGTTTTGCCTTAAACAGGAAAAGTTTGCATTTCATTTACTTCTTAATTTAATTTAAAGTGACTTTTTTAACTAGTTGGTAATTCTCCCACAGATATGCTGCTCAGAGCGGATATCAATATAGTGTGGGCCCACCAAAAAAATTGGTAGCTGTATATAATAGTATTTTTTATATTACGTGAAAAAAAAATTTTATTTCCAGAGTATTAATTTACTGAAGTGCGCGTACAAGCGCAAACACAGATTTGACAAGTGAGACAACAACTTGGGTTACGGCGGAGTTAGAGTTCGACTTCGACTTCGAGTTAGAGTTGCGAGTGACATTCTCTGGCAGAACTACAGTGGACGACGCTCGCACATGCCGCCTTTCACCAACAACTTGCGACGAAGAGACGGCAACGCATTGCACTCGTACTCGTGACATTGGATAGGACAGGGACGAGAAACTCTCAGTTGTTCAGAATACAAAAATGACGAACTAGCGGGGAAACGAGATGTTTAGTTCGGCTGCGTTGCGATTGTGTAGGCTGCATCGGCCAGGCGCGCTCGTCATCGAGCAGCGCCCAGCGGCAGACTAACGCTCTCTCCCTTGTCAAAGCGAGTGTGTCAACACCTGCAGTGCAATGGGCACGGGATAACAGTCGTCTGCAGTATGATGGCCTCTGAAGCATTAACTAAGACTGAAGATGAGCAAGACCGATCTTTGTCTTCTGCGCGTGTACGCTACAATGACCTACCCCACACTAAGCCTATCTTCTAAAGTTACGTGGTCAGTAGTGATGAAAGCGTTTGTTTATATTTTAATTTTCAAAAGACTAATGATTTTGCGTGAATAAAACTCCTTAATTAATTTAAATGTAATCTAATTGTATTATAAATTGGTCAGAGGAAGTATACAAACTTGTTTTCATACAATGATTGAACCTCAAGTACTTCCTACGTCTGCAGTGGTGTTGGCGGGTACTTAATATACGTCTGCAGTGGTGTTGGCGGGTACTTAATATACGTCTGCAGTGGTGTTGGCGGGTACTTAATATACGTCTGCAGTGGTGTTGGCGGGTACTTAATATACGTCTGCAGTGGTGTTGGCGGGTACTTAATATACGTCTGCAGTGGTGTTGGCGGGTACTTAATATACGTCTGCAGTGGTGTTGGCGGGTACTTAATATACGTCTGCAGTGGTGTTGGCGGGTACTTAATATACGTCTGCAGTGGTGTTGGCGGGTACTTAATATACGTCTGCAGTGGTGTTGGCGGGTACTTAATATACGTCTGCAGTGGTGTTGGCGGGTACTTAATATACGTCTGCAGTGGTGTTGGCGGGTACTTAATATACGTCTGCAGTGGTGTTGGCGGGTACTTAATATACGTCTGCAGTGGTGTTGGCGGGTACTTAATATACGTCTGCAGTGGTGTTGGCGGGTACTTAATATACGTCTGCAGTGGTGTTGGCGGGTACTTAATATACGTCTGCAGTGGTGTTGGCGGGTACTTAATATACGTCTGCAGTGGTGTTGGCGGGTACTTAATATACGTCTGCAGTGGTGTTGGCGGGTACTTAATATACGTCTGCAGTGGTGTTGGCGGGTACTTAATATACGTCTGCAGTGGTGTTGGCGGGTACTTAATATACGTCTGCAGTGGTGTTGGCGGGTACTTAATATACGTCTGCAGTGGTGTTGGCGGGTACTTAATATACGTCTGCAGTGGTGTTGGCGGGTACTTTCTACGTCTGCAGTGGTGTTGGTGGGTGAGCGGAGCAATGTTGCAACACGGAGACTGGCTACTGCGAAGCTCGAGTGCGCGCTCTATCTCATTTTCCCTTTACTCTCCGAAACTTCTTTTCTGCTACGAAGGCAATGGTTGGACATCCAGTGTGGTGAACAAACTAAACTAACAACGCATCATATACAAAATCCTGTTATAGCTGATGCGTGAACGCATGAGTGAATATAATGTTGGCTATTCTGACAGCCATGCCCACTTAGACCAGTCCACGTAGATACTTGCAGACTGGGAAGAGTTTTTTAAATGATTAATGCATTTCATTGTACGTGGTTACAAAAAGTTTGTTATTAGTGTGACAAACTAAGCTTTGTGCCAAGATAGCAACGTGTGGGTGTTTGTAAACAAAATGCAACTTAACGGTGTGTTTTTTTTATCGCCTCGTCTCTTCTCCTAGATCCATAGCACTAGTGAAGATCACTTTCTAGCAGGAACGGAGAGTAGTTGTCAACGGAATAGTTATTTCTGTCATGACAGTCGCCTTCGCACGGTCCTAGGGCTACTTCTACACATGCAAAGTACAGGATCGAACTGAGAATTTTGCACCGGTCTTGAAGGACGCAGATTAAGACCGGTACATGGAAAGGCCTCGCAGTGGGCAATGTCCCGAAACATAAAATCAAGAACATAATTTCAAATACTTTATAAGGGACGATATTATAGTAACGACCACCCTAATGTTTCCGACTGTAACTTGTAAAAGGTTGTACAAAATCAGTTATTGCAACAACCATATTTTAGTTTAATTAGTGCTTCGTAAAATACAGCTGACCATTTCCTTAAAATTACATTAAAAATATTTATTATTTACAAAAAATTAAAGTGGCTTAATTTCAGGAATATAAAAATGTGTCGTCCAGTACCGAACAGTCGCTCTTTTAGAGGATTCAAGATATCGGATGACTAAACAATGATTGTGATATTGACAGTTGTATTAAAGTAATTCAAAAGTATAAACGTTGTATAAATTATTATAGATTTTCATGTATTAGTAATGGTAATAATATTATAACAAAATTAGAAATTCATTGGAACCTAGTTTTGACATTTTAATCCACTAACGCATAAGTCCGATGCTTACAACAATCGCATGTAAATTGGGCAATATTTTCTTGGTCTGTACATTCGACATGTGCCCAGGGGCACGGTGGCGTAGTGGCCAGGGCGCTCGCCTCCCACCACGGCGATCCGGGCTCGATCCCCGGCGGGTTCACTCCCGGATTTTCGCATGTGGGAATCGTGCTGGACGATGCCGCTTGCCGGCGGGTTTTCTCGGGGTACTCCCCCCTTGCATTCCAGCGCCGCTCTACTCTAGGGTTTCATTTCTGTCATGCTCGGGGATGACGGTAACCTACGGGTCCCAGCTGGAAAGACCGTCACTCGGAGGGTGTTGCAGAAGCACCTGACTTTCTTACTTTCTTAACTTTTCCATTTCTCCTTAGTTCTCTTTCAGCCTTTCTCCTCTTTGCTGCCAACCTTTTCTCTTCAGCCAGTTTCTTTTTCTCCTTAAGCTGATCTTTATAAGGTGTAGATGTAAGGAACTCAGACTGCTGCGTTCATTGTTTTTTTTTTTCACCTTAATCTCTGAAGAACTGTCTGCAGGAGAGATATTTGCAAGATTTTCCTTGAAATAGGTTGTTTCTGAAGAAATTGAAAGTGGTGGATTGAAGTGAGAGTTTGAAATGTTAGCAGATGAAGGTCCTAGCTGTGGTTCAATAAGATTGATTGGAGGGAGAGCTGATGAAGGTCCCTGCTCTGACAGATTGGTTGGAATGAGAGGTGATGAGACTGCACAGTCCAGAACATTTGACTCTATAGAGGGTGTCGTGGTTACCAACTGATGAGCTTCTGAAGTTAATGATCTATATTTATCATCAATATGCTCTGGTTCTCGAAAGTGCTCGGAAGGAATGAAATCCAATTTTGCGAAGACACCCGGCTTCAAAGGCCAAAGTGCACACAAAAGTGTAGGTGGTGTCGACTACACCAACTACATTTCTCTGTGTGATTTTCAAAGGCTGATACTTCACATCCAGACACAGCACGATGGATTGTGGGCTACTTTGAAAGGCCGTATGACTGCCCGATCCAGGGGTTACATCTTGTGTGGTGTGAAGTGGTAGGCTTAGATAATGGTGTTTTTTTTTTTTGCAAACAGGATAACAAGATCCTTGTGGCTACTGTGCACATTAAGTATGAGAAGGACTGATTCTTCTTTAGTAGGACGAGTTCTCGAAACAAACAAACAGCTCCAACCACTTTAGGAATGTTTTAGCATTGATCCAACTACTTTCTTCAGCAGCGATTATGCCTCCAGGAGGAGCTTACTTTTTCAGAATTGCATCTGCTCGCTGTTTATTAAAGAAAACAAAAAGACGAGTAACACAAATGTCACCAGCGACATTTCAGCACAGTAGTCCAGTCACATTTATGCACAGTAGTCCAGTCACATTTATGCACAGTAGTCCAGTCACATTTATGCAAAGTAGTGCAGTCACATTTATGCACAGTAGTCCAGTCACATTTGTCCCGATGTGATCGTGTTCACTTGCTCGCTTGCTTTTTCTCCGTTTGTACGATCACCTAGACATAATTGTCATGAACAATAGAAACGCCGGTTTCATCACAGTTGTGTATCTTGCTGCCGGAGAAATTGCACATAACACGCAGTTGTGAGTATTTTTTGGAGAAGCAATCAACTTGATGTTCGTTGAAAGCCAACGCTCTCTGGAGGCTTGTGGACTCAGGTCTTCTCAGAGAAAGCTCAGAATGAGGTGCCTTAAAGCCATAATAAAACTGCTTCCCGGCAGCTTTGTGTTTGTTAAACTGGCGAGGTACCTTTAGATGCTGAGCCAAATAGAGTGCTAATTTAGTAAATTCTCTTCTACCGAGGGCCATGAATCTGTCACCATGATCTCGCATGTAAAAAACCAGTTGTGTTTTCCATTTCTTCACCAAGTCATTTGAAACCTGTCTATCTGAGGGGTAAGTATTACAGTTTTACCAGCTTCAGTGTCTCAGTCGGTCTCCCAGCGTAGTTTTCGGAACCGAAAATGTCTTAGCTGCCTGTCTGTCGTCGTGAAATTCTGTCTGAACGAATTTCACAAATAGCCATTTTGGTACTATCCTCAGTCTATCTTCCTTTTTCTCCTCTAATTTTCAGCAATTTTTTTTTTAAAGATAAAAACATAACGAGACGTGTTTCTTTATAATTTATACATTGTACAGGACTGGATGATAGTTAGGTTGTCGGCACTGGACGACCCATACTGGTGGCAACAATGCCGATTGCACTCTGTTTACGCATGACATCGTAACAAATAAGCAATTTTTTTTTTTTACCTGATAGACTATAGATTAAATAGATGTTAACATGTAATCAACAACTCACCCTTAATATAAGAAATATGATCGTCAAAACAAGTTTTTACACTCAAAATAACAAGCACGTTCGGTGTCTCGCGGCTCTCGCAACTCTGCTCTGCAGACGAACAAAGGTGTCGCCAAAGAATATCAGGTATGAAGATAACACGCTCCCGGGAATACGTATCACTTGCTGCTACCTAGCGCCACAAGCGAGAACTAGCGGTGGTCGGCAATTCACTAATTTTCCCTATATATTTATGTGTTCTATTAATTGACAAAACATTTGAATGCTGGTGGCTATGACAAACAGAAAATTTTCAATTACAAAATTGCCAACTTGTTAAGTGAACTTTGTTCATGGAAGTTCCATCGTCTTCATGGCATTTCTGTGAATAGCCGTGTGACGTTAAATTCAGTCTTCACACTTTTTTTCCCCCGCTTGTAGTTTATTTTAATGATAATTACTCATAACGTATTTTCGTTCAAACGAAGTTTTAAAACATAAAGTTCCATACTTGCATGTGGATTTCGCATAGACTCAGCCCTTTTTATCAGCGAAACGATCATAGTAGCTAGTATTAGAGGATACGAAGCTGATTTACGTAACAGACCCGTACATCTGCCTGTGTTGTAAGTTTGTAATAGTGAAGCCAAGTGTGTTAAAATGCCGAAAGTGGGTGTTTGATATCACACAAAAGAAAGACGAGGGAGCGATAGGGTATTTGAAGGCGGTGTAATATCCACAAGGATCCGTTTCAAAGACGCCGCCTTTCTTTCCCAGGGAGGACGAGCAGGAACTGTTACTGTCGCTGCTACCTGTGTCACATTGTCGGTTGCAGCAGGTTGCGCAAAGTGCGAGTGACAAAAAGCTGTCGTGAATACGGACCGGAGGAGAAAGTCTCGATTTCAGCGCTTTATGTGCGGCTGGCAGGGCCGGGACGTTGCTCACGGGTAATTTGCCCCGGCAAGAGGGCGACAGGACACTGGGAACAGTCAGCAATCAAGTGATCAGGCAGGGCGGGCGAGACAAAGACGCCGCGTAGTTGGGCAAACTGCCGCGCTACACTAGCGCCCGCCTTCACCACGACAAGCTCTGTTCTGCTCCGGGTGGGAGAGCTTGCCACGGACAAGGCGCTCTACTGTGCCAAAGAGGTCGTCACTTGACAAGTTCTATACATCTGTGTGTTAAAAGTGCGTCTTTGGCTCGAATTTCTGAACTAGCCTATGTGTGTTAACTTCACTTTGTAACTATTATTCACGCCCTCCAATACTGTGTACAAAAGTAAATAGTAAAAATACAGTTGTGTTTGGCATTGATATTTCGCAAATATTTTTATTTTAGTAAAAAAAAAATTCACGAATTTAAAAGGAAAATATATATAATTGTCGTCAAAAGGAATTCTTCGATTATGTTGTCACATTTCATTAAAGTAGTTGTATACTAAATTTTGCTAAAACCAGTTTTACGGCCGAGTATTAAACAACATGTGGACATATTAAGTTAATTTCCCACTAGTGTGAAGAACAAAGTACTTATGCCGAGGAAACAATCTTTACGCAAATGCACAGTAGATATACGGAAACGCACTCCGTAATGACAGGAAACTGAACTGAGCTCCGTCAATAGTCTCTGTTCCTGTTTCCTGTAGCTTCGGGTTTCGGAAACGAACAATGCCGGGTCTTCACGAAGCTTTCTTTGCAAATGTAACCAGACAATTATAGATTCTGCGGCGATTAGGATATCCACGCTTCTTACATATTATTTCTTTAAACTTAAAGTATCATCACGCATCTCCAAGAGTAACAATCTAACATTACTGAAAAAGTCACGTGTGTCACATTTTCACTCTATTTATGGCTTTCATTGCCATAAGGAGGTCGTAGGCGAGTGGCAGTCCTAGGAGTCGCGGACTCTTAAATTCTTGACCCGTGATCAAATCTCGCTCCAGAATAATATATCTTAACTTTTTTTAAATGTATTCATTGTATGCAGTGAAACACCAGCGTAACGAATATTGAAGACTGTTTAGTAATCTCATATTTTAGACAGGAAGCGCAATAAAATGTACTGAAAGCCCGTTACTAGACAAGTAACGTGCCCGTAATGATACGGAGAGTCGTGGAGAAATGTTTGCCTAAACGTTTCCACAAATTGACGGCAATTGTTTGTGCAGAGTGCGCCTCCATGCTGAGAGAAGACGTATAGTAGCGGCGATACAACAATCCTCGACAAGAAAGCCGATGCCTTCCCAGCCACGGAGTTGACCGGGAGCAAGTTGTGCGCAAGAGGCGAAGTTGAGCAGAGTGCATGTGGGCTGTCCAGTCACTGGCCACTTCTGCAATCAACCTTTGGAAAATGTCTGTGACCGTCATTCACCCAGTTAAGGCGGAAGTACCCTCGCCATCTTGGATTTACGTATTTTCCTGCATTACTTAATTTTTGGAGTCAATATTTAAAAACCATGCTGGTCAAGGCATATGGAAGATTTTAACAGTTATTTCGAAATCCCACTTATTTTTCTTACACGATTAGTTTCACATCTGTAACCATAATCAAACATCGCCGAATTATTTAATAATTTCAATCTCACGTGGGAAAATACAGGTCTAATTGAAACCCTATGTCATGTCGAGCTTTCATTTTTTATTTCTGGTCATACATTTTCATTACGAAGATTAGTAAGAAAATTCGAAGTCGGAGTGGATACTACACCCTTAAGTTGGCGACATCGGAGGGATAATAGTCGCATGACTTAACTTTTACTAAAAATGTCTTAGGCAAACATTTCTGAATACTGAAATTATTTAGTTTGCTTTCTGGTTTTTTAATGCATATAAGTGTAAGAATCAGCAAAATTTGTAAAATACCTACTTGTCTAATAAATAAACACTTTCCCTTGACCGACGCGACACATGAATCAAGTGACGAGGACCACTGCAATACGGCGGAAGAATACACACTGTGCGTACAAGTACTTATTGAGCAGGGTTTCCAAAGTGCTCAGTTTACCGCGAAGAGAATATTGTATGAACGTGTGTAGCGAGGATCTCGCGCGTGGCGGTGGACATAGGGGGTTCTGCGTCTGCCGGCCGCCGAGGGCTATCATTACAACAGTCAATGGGGGCAGGTAATCCTATTAGGAGCTGAGCCGACAATGCGCCAGGTACTATAACTACCTCACGTCCGTCTTAACATCTGCATGTGCCGCGGGCCGAGAGCTTACTGTACTGCTCCCTCGAGTACACTCGCTCTCACTTGATAGCAGCTAGCGACGTAGCACACGCCATGCGCTGTTGCGTTGCTCGATCTATACGCACTTCACAGCCCAGCGCTTTTGAAATACCGATGGCCGTATCCGAGTTCGTGAAGGATAATAAAAAAATAAAAGTAACTAAATTTGATTTTTCATATTTATTAACATGGCTATTATTTACATCATGAATCCATCTATCTCCATTTTTGCTCTTATTATTCTAGGTGAGCACAAATTTAATGCCTATCTCAATTATAGTCCTTCTAAATGTCTCTATATTGATTATAATCACTTAATTCACGCTCATTATGTATGTCGTCTTCAGTCTGATGCCATCATTCAAAACGTATTACACTCACGCGTCCAGTTCGATAGTCCCGTCTGCCAGCCTCTCTTCGTTCAACCGCCATCATGGTTTTTTTCGTTTGTCTTTTGTTTACACAGAATGAGTATAAAAGATTACCCTAACTTTAAAGGTTTATAATATCAAAACAAAACAACCTACAACCTTGGTTGATCAATCAAATACACCCTGGAACTATGAAGTTTGTTTACCATATATTCATAAATGTTCGATGTGACCATCACGAGCGNACTCTTGTCAGCATGTCCGGTGTTACGGTTTGGATGGCGTCCGTAATTCTCGTTTTGAGGTCGTCAATGTTAGCCGGCAATGGTGGACAAAACACTTTATCCTTTACGTACCCCCATAGAAAAAAATCGCACGGGCTAAGTAAGGTCTGGGCTTCTTGGGGGCCGGTGATGAAGAGCCTGGTCACCAGCTGCTCCTGTACATTACTGGAGTTTGTCTCTCATGTCTCTCACTTTCGTTCTACCGCCATCTTGTTTTTTCGTTTGTCATTTATTTTACATTGCTGGTGCTGTCTCCAGCACCGGGCCCAACAGACGACCGACCCTCTTCACTCCCCATCCTAAATAGTATTATAAATGCGAAGGTGTGCTTGTTTGTTTGTCCTTCCTTCCTTCTTTCACGTCGCAACGGAGCAACGGATCGACATGATTTTTTGCACAAAGATATGGTCCATCTGATATAAGTTGACGTATACGAAGCAAAGTGCCATTTACAAAATCCTGTATCAGCTGATGCACGAACGAACAAAAGTTAATACTCGTCCCGTTTGTCCAAGGCACTAAGCGAGCGCACCATTCCAAATGCCAAAATATTCGAAAGGTTTTTATGGCCGCTCGGACAACACGCCTTAATTTGTAAGAGCGAGAAAAATTACTTATTTCCCAAGGCGGCTCAGAGTCCGTCTTATAAAAAGTTTTTAACGAAAAAAAATATAGTCCGCTTTCGCGATTAAAGTAGGCCGCCGATTGGTCGGAACGAAAGTTTCTGAAAACGCACGAGTCATTAGCCAATCCAAGAGATTGTCACATCACGTGACGTGGTTAGCCAATGAGAATCAGAGGTAAAGGTGGAGGCCTTCCGACTAATTGGTTGAACGAATGTGAATAATTGGTGGAGGAGGTGATGGGGTTGGGGCAATTAGCCAATGAGAAACATAGGAAGCGCAATTAAATATATAGGATGGGGTGGTGCGGGACCGACTAATTGGTCGAATGAATGTTTCCAAAAACATCCGAGTAATTAACCAGTGAGAAACATTGGCGGAGAAATTAAATATATTGGAAGGTGGTGGGGCAATTGGCCAATTAAATGTATTGGAAAGGGGGAATGGAGGGGGTAAGTCGTGTGCTGGGCTCGGTGCTGCGTCAGCACCAGCAATGTAAAGCAAATTACAAACGAAAAAACCTTGATGGCGGTTGAACGAAGGTGAAAGACAAGCTCCATTAATGTGTAAATAAATGACTAACTATAAAACCAAGATGGCGGACGGTGGCTTTGATGCCTACCAATATGGCGAACTGCAC
>NQII01008005.1:61463-95653 GCA_002778355.1 Clitarchus hookeri | reverse complement strand
GCACGTCCCGCTTGACGGCCTCCGACTGAGGTCGATGTCGTGATGCATTCTCGATCCGGACGCCTCACTTCAGGTTCTCCGACTGACTGCCTGACTGCTCGATCCTCGACTGACTCCAACTGACTGCCCGACTGCTCGATTCTCGACGGACTGATCCGTTCCTCCCTCCTCGTGGTTTTGTAGGCTCGATCGCCATATTCAACTTGCACCGTACCTGCATGTGGTTGGGCGCTTGTCGTGTCCCCCCTGGGTTATAAAACACGTGTTCGGTGCACTAGCTCTCCGCACTTCGGTCCGGCATCGTCCCTCGACTCTGGTATGGACGTTTTATTGTTTCGTTCTGCACGTGCGGGAACTCTTGGGTGGCCTCTTTGGTTCGGTGCACTTATGCCTCCGGATATTGCTGCTATTCTCCCAGCACGCCCGCTAAAAGCTCTCATGGTTTATTGCAGTACAAGCCTGGGACAGATGCAGCTGGTGGTGTGGGCTCAGTGTCCCTTGGCAGCTGCAGGATGCAGCTGAATCCGCCTTCCTCCGCACATGGTCGTTCCGCCGGGCCGTCCTGGCACCATTCTCCTCATCACGTCCGCAAAACCCTTAATACTTATTGCGGTCGTCCGCCTGCGAGCTTCGCCAGAGCATGTGTTCTGACGAATAAAATATAGGGACGCAGAATGCGTCAAGTTTACCTGGAAGAGGATAGAAAACCACTTTTGTACATAGCTACTTCGAGTGCAGTGCACATGACCAGGCACGTTGTGGGTAAAGTGGGAAGTCAACAGTATAATTTATGGCTTGATGGTAATTTGCGTGCAGCGATGCGTACTAAATACTCTGTGCATTGTCTGCCAACCTGGCTGCCATATCGCTAGGGCATCCCATTCTCATCATGAAGTAGCATGCTAGAATCATGGGTAATGAATATAGAGTTTTGTGTAACGAACTAAGTTTTACGTGGGCGAACGAGCAGGCCACATATTTATCGAATTACTTTAAAACGAACACATTAATATTAAATTTCAAGTCAAAGTGTATTCGTGACTTTCAAAGCTATCAACTGCTTCAAGTGAAGTATCCCTACAGGTACTCGTATGTTTTGCCAGTTATTCAACGAGTTTGTGGTTCCCCAAATACTGCCTAGATTTTACAGGACGTTGCACTTTGAAAAAAAAAAAAAAACGTTCTGATATAGCTTTTTCCAGCTTTGGGAAAGGATGGACTTTCCTGTTTCTTATTAAGGACTATGGAAACAGCTCTTAGTGCCGGAATTTCCAGAAAATAAACCCAAGAACAGAATTTTAAAAACTTAAATTTTGATGGATTTACATTTATTGACAAGATATTTGAATGCTTGTAATTACAACACACAACAATAGTTGATACAATTTAAAGTTTTAAATTAAAACTTGCAAATTTTTGCAAAAAATTAAGGATATAATCCACATAATTAGTAAATTTTCCAAGCTTATTGTTTTAAAATAAACAAAATAATATTATCTACAACTCGATAATATTGAAATTTATATAAAGTAAAGAAAAAATATTTATTTTAACAAAATTTATTTAAAAGGCTAGTACAATTTTGTTAATGTGTCTAGTGTTTTGTTTTGATAAAGTCATAGATAATCTTCTATTTATTCTAAAACAATTACTTTGGCATGAGTACTTATTTCATGATATTTATACGTTATTATTCGAAAAACAGTCAAAAATTTTTAATTCGAAAACTATGCATTTTATGAATTATAGCTGTATTCGACCATTTTGCTAATTCAAATAAATAATCAACAAAATAAACGCCATCGAAATATATTAAGTATAGTTAAAATTGAGTTCTCGATTTATTATTTAAAAAATTCACACATGGTGAGATCTTTTCATAGTTCTTAATGCTCATGTAACAAGCTGGCAAACTTTTCGGGGGAATTTTACATGTTAAAAGGTCTATGTACTAAAATAATTTCTGTGAAACCGTTCTTTGCGCAAATACGCGTATCTCAGTAAATAAATATTTTGGAAATAAGACTTTTTTCCAGAAAAGGTAAAAACCAGTTATCGAAGGAAGTATGGATTCGTTTTTATAATATTAAGTGTATTAAAAAATTAAAAAATCGTGAAATGGTAAAAAAAAGGAAAAATAATAACGTATAAATATCACAAAATAAGTACTCATGCCAAAGTAATTGTTTTAGAATAAATAGAAGGCTATCTATGACTTTATCAAAACAAAACACTAGACACATTAATTTAAACCAAATTTTATTCGCCCTTTTAAATAAATNCTATCTATGACTTTATCAAAACAAAACACTAGACACATTAATTTAAACCAAATTTTATTCGCCCTTTTAAATAAATTTTGTTAAAATAAATAATTTTTCTTTACTTTATATAAATTTCAATATTATCGAGTTGTAGATTTTGTTTACTTTAAAACAATTAGTTTGGAAAATTTACTAATTATGTAGATTATATCCTTAATTTTTTGCAAAAAATTTGCAATGTTTTAATTTAAAACTTTAAATTGTATCAACTATTGCTGTATGTGATCATTACAAGCATTCAAATATATTGTCAATAAATGTAAACCCAACAAAATTTAAGTTTTTAAAATTCTGTTCTTGGGTTTATTTTCTGGAAATTCCGGCACTAAGAGCTGTTTCCATAGTCCTTAATAAGAAATAGGAAAGTCCATCCTTTCCCAAAGCTGGAAAAAGCTATATCAGAACGTTTTTTTAAAGTGCAACGGCCTTGGCGCTTGCACTGCATTGCAGTGTGTTTGAAATACACGTTTTCCAACGAAATTATGAAACGTGCGTCCAATAGGCTGATCTACGAAAAGAACACGAACTTCAGACGAGATATGTTAAGTGCTTTCAAGAGGTCACGTACATTAGAAACATCATTTCAGAGTACTCCAAAATGGCTAAGAACTGCTTTTTCAAAGCGTCGTATCTCAAAATATACGTGTAATATCCATACGATTCTATTCAAGGGCCCTACAATGAAAATTCCTACATACTTCCATAAATAAAATAATAGGGACCCCGCTGAAAGTCCCAAAGACACACGCAGTGTATATGTTGAGTTCGCGCCNACTTCCATAAATAAAATAATAGGGACCCCGCTGAAAGTCCCAAAGACACACGCAGTGTATATGTTGAGTTCGCGCCAGTCGAGACATTGAAAAGTTCGTATTTGCTGGTGGTAATTGTGGGTCGCCCAGAGCCTTCCGGCGCGTATGTGTCTCCTCGTGGTACCACTGCTCCAAACACCGCCCCACAGTTCGGTCGCAACGAACCAGCTGGCTGGCAATCAGATGGAAAGACCATATTGCCTCCTGATGACTAATACGGGCACAACATGTGGATTTCAGTTGGTAATATTACCTGGGAATCTAAGAACTCAGAGCATTCCCAAGATTTCTATTACCTTGAACGATAATAGTACGCACTCCAAATTCTTCGTCCTTATTCTCCCTCCTTTGTCAAGGAACATGTAGATCCGGAGGTGATTGTATCACAAGACGCATGCCCTTTATATGTTTATTGTACCTGAATTGTTTTATATACTAAACTATATTAAAAACCTTATATTTCATTACATAATGTTAAGTCTAAAGCTTGGTTATCGCGTAAAACTTCTATGCACAGAAAGGACAACAGGACTGCGTGATTGTAGAGGGCTCATAATTCAGCGCTTAGAAACTGAATTGCGTCGGTTGTGTCGCGAATATTGCTTGACTGGCCTAATTAATTTTATTATGAAATATGAATATTAATAACAGTTGCGATGTTTAGCAAATTGTGATAGGTCACAGGGGCAATCGCAGGCTTTGTAGCGTGACGATTAATAGTTTCCTTGTTGAGGGCGAGCCTGGAAAGCTACAAGAGAAGGACAACGTAATGAGCCGTGATCACAGGGCCCTAACAGGACCGCAGGTCGGCCAATTTACCCGGCCTCACTGCGTACGCCGCTTGATTGGCTCGCAGCCTCGGGGCGCCCCTCCCCTTCTCAACAGTAGCCCTGCGGAACGGCCTCTCTTGTTAGGCTACGCATCTCTTGTTCCCACCAACTGCCACCCCCTCCCCCACCACAACACCCAGTAAAACTTCATGCCCTCTGGGCCTGTCGCTGTGCCTCGCTGCAAACGCACAGAAAATTAATTATGGGCTGGGAACCGTGACCAAAATTATTCTCCTCGTCAGCGGAAACGAACTATTGATACGTCATCGGTCCTGTATCGGTTAGGTTGGCAAGTGTTGCCAATGCACCAAATGATATCTAGCTGTTAGCGACATGGTTTCTATTTTCAGTCGCATTGTTTGCTCTGACAGGAAATTAGAGGGAAGTGAGAAATAATATTTCCACTTCCGTAGTAGGTTTTAAAAAAACATAAATACTCTACAGTAGGATATGGTTCAATCCCACCTGCCTGCCTGCGTTAAGTCCCCCAGAGTCACAAAACCTTATGAGCATTAATTTAGCACTTTTCAAATTATTTTTTGTTGTGATAAGAAATTATAGTATGGAGAAAGTATGAAATTGTCAGAAAATTTATAGAGATTTTATTTTTATAACTTTCTTAGTAAAGATCTCAAAATTTAAAATATTGTCTATCTCCTGCGAATGTTTTGAATAATATTTCCTTGGAGAATGTGTTACGTGGTTGGCGGATATTTCATTTTAGCTATATACATAGTTTAAATTTAAGTCAGAATGGTCCGCACATGAACTAAGTGTCGGAGTTCAAAGAAATTGCCTTTGACTTCAAGAAACACTTTAGCTGAAACCAAAATTCGTATTTAAAAACTTTTTTTTTAATTTGCGCGAATTAATATTTTAAGTTAAAACGTTTATATGCGCGCAAAAAATGTATATTTATATTGATATATTATTGATAGCATGGCACAAAACCATAAAATACTCTCAAAAACCAGGATGAAAAACGTTTTGGCTCTTGAATAGCCGTATGCAATCTAGAAGAGCAGTAGCTTCGAGTCACTTACCTCGGGCTGAGATCGGCGGGTGGTGCCAAAGCACAGTGGAAAATTTCCCCCTAAACGTGACCAAAAACACTAAAACAAAATTTATTGGCACAAAAGTTCTGACACTAAGGTTTATAAGGTAGCTGATTACAAATTTGTTGAAAAATTAGTTAATTCAAAGTTGTTCATCCGATATGGCGTAATCGAGATACAATAAATACGTCTATATTTGTAATTTTAAAATTTCACGCGTTGGATTTCGCCAATGAATAATACAGCAAAAAATAATCGAATGAAAGTATTTATTTAGTAAAAAATTTAATTGAGACTTTCCCGTGTCATTTCGCAAAACTCACGCAGTCTAAAAATATTTTATCTGAGGGTAAGATAGTCACAGATAATGCCTACAACTTGAACAATATATGGTTCAAATAAAAAATAACACATTTTCTCGTGGCCAACGCGCTCAAGAATTTACTATGGTTAAATGCGTGCATTTATAAACAAATATTTGAATCCAGGTGTTAATTTTGCTCCAAAGACAAGCAAACAAATGTAGTTTCGAAATGAACCTAAACGTAGTTATAAACTATATTCTTTTGGAACTATAAAACAAAATTGTAGATACTTAAAAATAATTCAGTTAACTTTGTACTAAACTTAAATTCCTAAAGTAGATAAAAAAAATTATTGTAGTGCAATTTGTTGTCCATTATTTTCTTCAGAAGATTGTTATTAAAAATAACAAAGGAAAAAGCCTGATCGTAAACCGAGCTACCAAACACCAAAACGGTAATACGCTTACGTATGAGCAATCAGGCTGGACCCGCTCTGTTTGCCATGATCTGCGTAAATGAGAATGAAGCTTAAAAGTTAGTATTCCGGGCGTATTTTCTGCACATTAGTTGTTTGCGCATTTACGTGCATATCAGCAAATAAACATGCTGGCAATACGACTTTTTGCAATAACAGAAAAAAAAACTAATTATCAAAGCCCGTACGGTTCAGTTTTTAAAAATCAAAACAACGGTAAAACATCTCATTTTTAGGCTTTCCTGCACAGTTTACTTAAGGGAAAGGAAAAAAGTAAAAAGTGGCACATGTAGTTTAATCCATGGGCTTTCAGTAGGTGTAATAATGTCGTACTCTTACAGACCTCAGCTGCAAGAAATTCGGCTACACGGGAATGCATGCACATCGCAACCTTAGAAAGGCCCGTCGCAATGCTTCCTTGCGGCTAGACATGACCTTGAGGCGTTTAACATTTTTTTCTATAGTATATTCGCGGTTTCTTCACGCTTTCGGATTCACACCTTCGAAAACAAAAAAACCCACGTATGACGTGTTNACCCCACGTATGACGTGTGGGTTGCTTCCTGAATAGGTCATGTATTACAAGCGTTTTATACTAGTGTTAACATAAAATTACCTTATCATTGGTCAAATCGAACTTTTACCTATATTTTAACTATAGATTATAATATTTCAATAATAACTAACATGAATATAGAACGAGAAGAAATATGTGAGTTGATAATGCCTAGCAAGTAATAGTTCTTATGAAAAATATGATTACACCGAGTGCGCACGAACGTGATGCGTTTGTGCTCTGGTGTAATTTTCTAAACTTTGTTTGCATCAGGCGGATAAATATCGTGAAAGTATAACTTTAGCACGGCTTCATAAAAGTGTGAAGCAACTGTGAATGGACTAGAAAGAAGCTTCACGCGTATTCCGTTTTCTCAGAATTTTAAGTAGCGACTACAGGATTTTAATACAGCAATCTGTTTTACGAGAGAATAATTATCGTAAACAGAGGGCTACTTACAGAAATATGTGTTGACTTTGACACTTTTCAACACCCACGTCTATATTTCAATAACCAAATTTATGAATTGGCAACAAAATACCGACTTTCATTTTTGTCCTGAAAAAATATTTACATTGAAGTATTCCACAGATTAAAAAAAATTAGAATAAATTAGGGAGGCCTCTTGGAAAGGAGTGTGTAACTGCACGTTCTAAGTCAAGAAGTGAGGGAGCGATAAGGGCGACACTAACACGCACCCATTGCGCTTCATCGCTCCTACGCGCAAGGCTTGCAGTGCTTCCATCGTGATGCTGTATAGTGCAAATTATATCTGTTAACAGTGAAGCATTATTAAACGCGATGAAAGTCTACAGTCAACTACGCCTACTTTTCTCTTACAGCTTACCGAAACTGCATAGGAAAGCTTTAAAAATGCAATATTTGACCATTTTAATAATTTTTTAATATGATATAAGTAAAAAATTAAGGCTTATATATTTCTTTTGTACCTTTTACGGCAAAAAGTCTTATTTCCAGAACATTTATTTACCGAGATACGCGTATTTGTGCTAACAACTATTTCACACAAAATATTTCCGTACACACTTATTTTAAGGGGCCCGCCTGCCTGAATCATTTCTCTCCTTTTTTTGGCCGAGAAGCGTGGGAGTTATAAGGGTCACACTAACACGTGCTACAAGTGCGTTATCGCCGCTACGCGAGGGCTCTGGACTGGCCTACAGGGTTCTCGTATTGCTGCGTGTACTTTCGGGACTTACAGCTGCGACCCTACCGTTTTATTGATGGAAAGTCTGTAACGAAGTTTAAATGCGGGTTCCTACCGTAGTTTAGCTCGTGTCCGGCTTGTATGTTTTAAGATACAGCAGTCTGTGAAAGCTTTTTTTTTTTTTTTTTTTTTTTTTTTNTACAGCATGCGTGGCAACTTTAAAGTACCATTCCTTCCTCGTCTGGAGTAAGATTTCTTTTAGTAGGTAAACATACCGGGGGAAAGTTTAATAGTTCCATTAAGAATTCAAGATTTCAAACACTCTGCAAAGCAGTTCAAGCAACAGGCAGGCAGAACCCTTGAGGAGGTAGTACCCATCCCATCTTCGATTTTTCTTACAAATTTTCGTAAATAAATCTTATGACTAGGCATAAAAAATTAAAACTAAACGTAACGTAGAGGACACTTAACGATTTTTTTTAATTTGTACGGTTTCAATTATACTCGTATTTTCTCATGTGAGATTGGCATTAGGTAATAGTTGATCACGGTTACAGATGTGAAACGAATCGCGTGAGAAAAATTAGCTGGATTTCGAAATACCTACTTAACATGTTCCCTGAGCCTCGACTAGCTTGGTCTTTAAATATTGACTGAGAAAATTAAGTTGTGGAGGAAAATACGTAGGTGAAAGATTGGAAGAGCACTGGTGGCTGGGTGGTCGACGTGCGTGAGTGGCCCCGGCGAGCCGCGGCGGGAACAGGCGTCAGCCACTCCAGTAAGACGGCTGGGTTGGTGAGACTGCGTATCGACCCGCCCTGCTGGAGTCTGGAGTCCGCCGGCCAAACGACGCGCGCCACTGCGTCGCACTCCCCGACCACAACGTGCATCATCTATTCACGATAACCTCACCCTTTTTTTAATACAACCACGTCTTTGGTTGTTTCATAAATATGCCATGACATTTTTTTTTATAGAGTAAACTTTTGCTTATATTTTAGTTGTAACTTATATATAGGACTAGTGACTTTTCGCGTAAAAATTGGAGCACACAGTAGACTTCAATACAATATTCACACCTCAGCTGTGGTTATACCTCCATTGGCTGCTGGTGCCATGTCCGTCTTTGACCAAGCCACTCGGGACTAAGTAACTCACACTGAACCTTCGTGATTCCTGCACAAACTGCTAACACGGGCCAGAAAATTTGTTAGCCAATCAAAGAGTGCTTTGAACTGTATCTTGTCTCGAAATCTCTTTACTTATATAACATTTACTTTATAATTATTATAAAAAAACAATAGAGAAAATAGGCGTGTTGGTAATGGCTAGTAAGAAATAGTTCTTACGCAAAATGTGACTAAAGTAAATGCTCACGAATGTGGTGCATTGTCCCTTTGATGTATTTTTTCTAGACTTGGTTTAGCTGTGTTTTCATGAGGCGGAGGGATAGCCTGAAAGAATTAAAGCAAGGCTTTAAGAAAAATAGGAAGTAACCATGAATGGGCTATACTTTCTAAATCCCAGCTATAATATACATGTAGAGAACCGGGAATTTCGCCAGTACAATCAGAGCTATCATAATCTTTAAACAAACCAGTACTTCTTTGCTTTTTTTTTTTTATTTTGTGCCACTAATCTCCTGACAAGTCCTGCAGGACCGCGAACAAGTAACACGCGTGTAGAAAGAGACCGAAGCGAATCATGTACAACCTAGCGCGCAGGATAAAAGTGCTCATCGTGAAGGCGCCAGACAATGAAATATGGCAGCGCCCACGTGAGGTGTACGCGGAGCTCTTGAAAACGTGATTGCGTTACTAGAGACTCACTAGAGACGGTTGTACACATCTAAATTGTACAAAGTGAAAATAGGATTGAAACGTTCATCTAAACTGGAGTACAGATTCTCTAGTACCCCCTTCTCTATATATGTACACATTATACACATATGCATATATATACATACGCATATATATAAGTACATACACATATGTAGGTATACACATATGTATATATACACATATATAAATATATATATACACATATATATGTATTTACATATATACACATATATTTATATAGGTTTGTTACGGTATAATGAGCACTTTTGAACACCCTGCTTAAGATTTACTTGTAAGCACATTGTGTAACCTTCCGGCATATGTAAAACCAACTTTGCCGCGTACATGATTATTCATGCGTCAGTAAAGGGAAACTGCAAAATTATTTAAAACATAAATATTTTACAAATTTTATAATTTATACACTTATATGCATTAAAAAACCACAAAGAAAAATAAATCATTGTAATATTGACGAGTTCTTACCGAACATTTTTAATTCAACGTTGAGACATTGAACTATTTTTACTCTGTCGGTACCAACTTTACTGGGCGCATGCCACTACTTGTGTCCGTTAAAAAGACACGCAGGTAGGGACAGTGTTGATTTTTAAGGATTGATTTCAAAAGTGCTCACTTTACCGTGAATAGCCTGATGCTACTCCCCACCTGTGGTGTACAGAATGGTTCGTAGGGTCTACAGTTAAGGTTAACTGGCACAGACTATAGGTGCCTTGAAGGTTGAGGGTATATAGTCTTGGTTTTGAACAGGTTTATTTAACGGGAATTAATTCATACATTCCCGGCACTGTTGCGGGAAGTACACATACTTTAATGCCCTGCGAGTTCAAGGCCTGAAGGGCTGATGACAATGTTCTGACTACGCTTACGATACTGTGGGGGCATTAGGCGACAGGACAGATCCCTGAGTGATTACGTGGTTACTTATCTGCACATGTTGCGTGGTAGTTTTTTCCGGCAGTTGAGGCCTGGTGAGTTGTATGGCCCGGATACATTCTGGCAGTTGATGAGGCCTGGTGAGCTGGATGGCCCTGTTATAGGCCTTATGTGGTTGACTTGTTGCACTCAGCTGACTTCCTCTCGATGTGGCGCTTCTCATTGAAGCTCACCACTCGCTCCCGTTCATGGCGTAGGGTTGTAACCGACTGTTACCTCCCTACCACATCCCGGCAAGTTGACCCTTGTCGGGCCTCCACCCGTTTACAGCATGCGTGGCAACTTTAAAGTACCATTCCTTCCTCGTCTGGAGTAAGATGTCTTTTAGTAGGTAAACATACCGGGGGAAAGTTCAATAGTTCCATTAAGAATTCAAGATTTCAAACTGTCTGCAAAGCAGTTCAAGCAACAGGCAGGCAGAACCCTTGAGGAGGTAGTAGTACCCATCCCATCTTCGATTTTTCTCACAAATTTTCGTAAATAAATCTCATGACTAGGTATAAAAAATGAAAACTAAACTTGACGTAGAGGACACATAACGATTTTTTTTTTAAAATTTATACGGTTTCAATTATACTCGTATTTTCTCAAGTGAGATTGGCATTAGGTAATAGTTGTTCACGGTTACAGATGTGAAACGAATCGTGTGAGAAAAAATAAGCTGGATTTCGAAATACCTGTTAACATGTTCTCTGAGCCTCGACTAGCTTGGCCTTTAAATACTGACTCAGAAAATTAAGTTGTGGAGGAAAATACGTAGGTGAAAGATTGGAAGTGCACTGGTGGCTGGGTGGTCGACGTGCGTGAGTGGCCCCGGCGAGCCGCGGCGGGAACAGGCGTCAGCCACTCCAGTAAGACGGCTGGGTTGGTGAGACTGCGTATCGACCCGCCCTGCTGGAGTCTGGAGTCCGCCGGCCACACGACGCGCGCCACTGCGTCGCACTCCCCGACCACAACGTGCATCATCTATTCACGATAACCTCACCCTTTTTTAATACAACCACGTCTTTGGTGGTTTCCTAAATATGCCACGACATTTTTTTTATAGAGTGATCTTTTGCTTATATTTTAGCTGTAACTTTTATAACATTTCGTTTATAATTATTATAAATAAAACCATAGAGAAAATAGGCGTGTTGGTAATGGCTAGTAAGAAATAGTTCTTACGCAAAATATGATTAAAGTAAATGCTCACGAATGTGGTGCGTTGTCCCTTTGATGTATTTTTTTCTAGACTTGGTTTAGCTGTGTTTTCATCAGGCGGAGGGATAGCCTAAAATAATTAAAGCAAGGCTTTAAGAAAAATAGGTAGTAACCATGAATGGGCTATACTTTCTAAATCCCAGCTATAATATACATGTAGAGAACCGGGAATTTCGCCAAACAATCAGAGCTATCATATTCTTTAAACAAACCAGTACTTCCTTGCTTATTTTTTTTTATTTTGTGCCACTAATTTCCTGACAAGTCCTGCAGGACCGTGAACAAGTAGCACGCGTCTAGAAAGAGACCGAAGCGAATCACGTACAACCTAGCGCGCAGGATAAAAGTGCTCATCGTGAAGGCGCCAGACAATGAAATATGGCAGCGCCCACGTGAGGTGTACACAGAGCTCTTGTAAACGTGATTGCATTACCAGAGACTCACTAGAGACGGTTGTACACACCAAATTGTACAAAGTGAAAATAGGATTGAAACGTTCATCTAAACTGGAGTACAGATTCTCTAGTACCCCCTTCTCTATATATATGGACACAATATACACATATGTATATATATACATACGCATATGTATAATACATACGCATATGTAGGCATACACATATAAATATATACACATACATACGTATTTACATATATACACATATATTTATATATACATATATAGGTTGGTCACGGTAAAATGAGCACTTTTGAACACCCTGCTTAAGATTTACTTGTAAGCACATTGTGTAACCTTCCGGCATATGTAAAACCAACATTGCCGCGTACATGATTATTCATGCGTCAGTAAAGGGAAACTGCAAAATTATTTAAAAAGTAAATATTTTACCAATTTTATAATTTATACACTTATATGCATTAAAAAACCACAAAGAAAAATACATTATTGTAATATTGACGAGTGCTTACCGAACATTTTAAATTCAACGTTGAGACATGGAACTATTTTTACTATGTCGGTACCAACTTTACTGGGCGCATGCCACTACTTGTGTCCGTTAAAAAGACACGCAGGTAGGGACAGTGTTGATTTTTAAGGATTGATTTCAAAAGTGCTCACTTTACCGTGAATAGCCTTTATATAAACATATACAAATATACACACATATACACTTTTATATACATATATAGGCTTTATATACAGCACATAACACCTAAAACTTTCACCGCAAATATTTCGGAAATTAAAGATGTACTGGTTACAAAGAATTTAAGTTTAAAGAATGGCTCATAATTGCAGCACAGACACAGATTTAAATTAATATTATAATGTGTATTTCTTGAACAAAACAACATTTTTTAAAATGTAAAACTGCCTCTTCACATCAAGAAAATAAAACTAGAAGAAATTAGAATTTCAAAGTTGTTTTTTTTTTGCAGGATTCTAGTTAAAGTATATAACATTGATAAGGTGAACATTCAACGAGATTGTCATCTGTCACCCAGATGGTATATGGCATTAGCTCACACTTGCCTAATTTACTCGTTAACACATCTTGGAACTGGGCAATCATATTTTGTAACTGTTATCAATGAACACGAGACAGTTCATCTCTTTGGGTCTCCATACCAACACAGGTTTTTATCTGCTTCACTGGTGCACTACCACTCAACTATATCTGATGCTCTGGAGCAAACACGAAGGTAAAAGAGTTGCGTTTAAAGTCCAAGAGTGCATTGGTTTCTTGCAAAAACTTTAATCCAAGAACAACATCATATATCAAATGCAGGACCACCCAAAATTTCCTAGTTTACTAATATTTCGAGATCTTAAAGTGAAGAGTAACACACACTTTGATCTGACATACTTTACCATTAGCCACCTGCAAGGTCATCCCTTCCTCCACCGAAAGGCAACGTTGACGCTACTAGCCACCTGTGGGATACAAGGTGGTTTGTAGGGAACGAGTTACCTTTACCAGGCTCACACTATTGGTGCCGTGGATGTTGAATAGGGGTAGTAAACAATAACTTCATAACGTCTTGGTCTTAAAAGGTTTTTATTTTACCGGAAATTAACACATATTTTACCGGAAACAAACATATATTTTACTGACCCTGCGAGACTGTTCCCTGCAAGTTGTGAGCCTGAGGGGCGGTTTAAAGTACTCGTTCTAACTGCTTCCGATGCCGTGGGGGAACGGTAGGCGTCGGGAAATGTCCCTTGAGCGACGATACTGGTACTTAGCTGTATTTGCAGTTCTGGTTGTTCCGGCAGTAGGTTGAGGTCCAGTAAGTTGGGCGGCCCTTCACAGGCCCTCGGCTCGGTTTCGGTGACGGCTCTCCACGACTGCTGTTCCGGGGTTCTTTCCTCGGCGAACTCACAATCCGAATGACTCTCGCGACCTCACGATCCAACTGATCCCCTCGTCCCGGCATGGTGCTCTGGACGAGCCCCCACCCAACTGCTCTAATACTCCTAATTACGCCATGCATGAACCCTTTTTATACACACATACAAATATACATGCATATACACATATATGATTATATACATATAAAGGTTTTATATGTTGGGACCTCCTTGGCATTATTTTGTGATAATGCGCACTACCTCGACGTAGGACATGCTGGAAGATGGTATTCACTAAAGCTGGAAAAGCCGACATGCTTATGGTGTATGGTGAATGTAGGAAGAATGCTGTTCGTTCTTGTTATGTGTACGCTGAAGAATATCCCAATAGAAGCCAATCATCTCGACAGATATTTGCAAACTTCTTGAACCAATCACGTACTCTGTGTAGTTCCTTTTGCGGTTGAAGCCAGTCCTTGCTCTGCTACCACTAGCCCTCCTTGCAGGACTAGCTATGGCTGAAGTAGGAAAATTGCAACAGAGTTGCACAGATGATAATGCATAGAAACACGTCGGCGCCTCCCATAACGCATTTGACCCGCCGCATACACTAATGGTTTAGCCCATAACACGTTTATTATCCCCAAAATCACAAGTTACTGGAGCACAACACCAAATTAATCCTCCTCATATGAGCAGTTTAATAACACCCGTCAATTCTTAAAGTTGTATCAGCAGCATATTCAGTTTCACAATATACAGTTAACTGAATACCATTTACAGTGCCGAGGATAAATCGAATGCTCATTAAACAACCATATCAACTTTAATTACACAAGGAATTCCTTAAGTACATAATTCCTGTTAGCTTAGCGTTACTAATTGTTGCACAGCACCTGTCCACCAAAAGTCAATTCTCTCAACACGAGACAAAATATATGCCGATCCATACTACGGCGCGTACACTCTGCCATTTAATAGGTGCTTGAACCCGCCCAGCCAATGCAGTTCGCGATCAATACTCTGCCTGCGTCACTCGGTCGCCGCACAGCTGCTTCACCCCGTAGTGCGTGTCTTCGTTCCGATCAATACTGTCCCTGACACTCGGCCCTCGAGCTGCTAGTTAACCTCTCTCGCCAGCGCTAGACTGCAGCACCACACTGCACGCACAACTCCCGCAACCACACGGTGCATACCTAAACTACTGGCGCTCATAGATAGATAAGCCAACCCAACGAACACTCTTTACCTATCAGCGCAGCCGCTTATTTAAATTACACCAGCTTTACACACAATGTGATGTAAAGATGTCACAGTCTCTCCCCTTAAAAGTGGTCTACAAGACCAAAAAGGCAAATCCCCCAAGGAAAGACTCGGCAATCCATCACATTGTCTGTCATATATACTCACCACGAACCATCACATCAATTACAAGCAAAAACAACCCCTTAGAACCTAATAGAAAATCCTACCCCAAAACAACCGAAAACATTGAGACGAACAAGTAACANAAACTCTAAAGTACACTAGAATGCAGATACAACAAACACACAGTCAGGTTACCGTTACATCTTCTTGCATCTAAGATGTTTGTACCATATATAGTTTTAATGCTAAAACATGTGCCTTCTTGACCGCAAACCCATAGGAAGGATCCTCCAAGCTTAAAGTAACTGGGGTGAAAAAGGCTTTGACTTTAAACGGGCCATCATATGCCAAAGATAACTTTGCAGAAATAAAATCCACTTTCTTGCTCTGAGTTACCCTTCTACAAACTACAAGGTCACCCACTTCTAGAGTACAAGGAATCCTGTTCTTATTATATCTGCCCGAAATTTTCTTTGGAGTTTGTAGAAGAGCGTTATAAGTTTCCCTCCAAATTCCATGCATTTTGGCATTTTGCTCCGATAATCCCGATAAGGCAACTTCCCAAAGAGAAAATAAAGGGTGCGGGACTTCACGACCTAACAGCACCATTGCGAGTGTTTTCCCCCATGACGTCATGTGGGACAGAGTTTAAAGAAATATTTAGCAATGCGATCTCTTCATCTCACCTCTATTTATTATGATGGCAATTCGTTAATAAAACCTTTATCGACTTATTTAGTCTCTCAAAAAAGTTTGAGCAGGGGTAGTGCGGACTGTTGTGAACATGTTTAACTCCCCAACTAAAACAAAGGTCTTGGATGACCTTTCCCGTAAAGTACGGAAAGTTGTTTGATATCAAAAGCTCAGGACTCCCAGCAATCTTGAACACCTGGCGTTCCATCCTCTCACAGACACTCGATGCCTTCATATCTCTCATGGGCAACAATATACAAAACCTGGAGAAGCCCTCGACTAACATCAACAAAACAGTTATTGCTGTTACTAGAACGAGGAAGAGGACCGAAAACATCAATATACAGGCATTGCCAAGGTCGTTCTGTCATTTCCACCGAATACAATCCTACTTTACTATTCAGAGGCTGTTTAGCACATTGGCATTCATGTCAACTCTTAACATACTCATTGATCTCTGCATGCATGTTCGGCCGAAAAAACTCCTTTCGAATTTTCAGTTCTGTTTTCCTTTTTCCTGTATGTGCTCCTACAGGGGAGTCATGGAAATACCGCAAGATCATTGGTCTTAGAGGCTTAAGAACCCACACGAGCCTTTTTCCCTTCTTTCCTACAAAGTACATTTTATAATTATGTACTTGACCACTGCCTACCTTCTCTATAAGATCTTTGCATTCAGCATCCTCTTCCTGCCACTTTCTGACATTCACAAATAATTCAGGGATCAGATACGAAACGTTACATAAGGCCTCTACCCTCGGATAAGGGACTTCATGGGGCACAGCAAACGAAGAGGGATCATACATATGCGATAAAGCATCAGCTACACAATTGACCTTCCCCTGAACATGAATGACTTTGAACCTAAATCGGGTAAGCCACATCACTCACCTCCCCAGCTTTCCCAATTGACGAAGATGTGAGAACAGCCAAGTAAGTACCTGGATGTCAGTCATGAAATCAAACTCGGCATGTTCAAGAAAGGCCGCAAACTTTTCAACTCCAAAAATATATGCTAGTACCTCCTTCTCGTACATACTGTATCCGTGCTATGTAGGAGATAAAGACCTATTCGCGTAAGCAATTGGCTTAAGTTCACCCTCCTTTCCTTGCAACAGTACCACTCCTAGTGCTCGACTGCTCGCGTATACCTGCAGCATAAACCGCTCATCAAACTTTGGCAAACGCAGAACAGGAGGATGCGATATAACATGCTTCAGTGTTTAGAAGCTCTTTTGTTGTTGCGGGGTGCATAAAGAAGCGTAATCAAGTATAAACTTGGAGAAGTATCAAAGCATACCCAGGAATCTCATTACCCCTTTTACATTTTTGGGCACGGGGAAATTTACGATGGGCGCAATATTAGCCGGATCCATAATTAAACTACCTTTGCTAACAACATACCCCAAATATTTTATTTGTTTCTTTGCCCAGGCCATTTTTTCTTGATTTACTATGAACCCTGCATATCTCAATCTCATCAATACTAAAATGACATGTTCAAGGTGTTCCTCAAAGTATTGGAGTAAACATAAATGTCATCAAGAAAGTACACAACAAACTTCAATTGGAAGTCCTCTAAGATGTTGTTCAAGATTCACTCCAAATGGCACTCGTTACCACTCAAAATGTCCCCAGGGTGTGACAAAACCTGTGTACCGCTTACTATTCACCTCTAGCATGCACTGGTGAAAAACGGAATTCAGATCAAATACTGCGAAGTATGATGCCTCGGAGAGGTACTGAAATAAAATTTCTATGTTGGGCATCGGGAAGGGATCAACTTAAATTTTTTTTTATCCAGGAGATGATAGTCCAACATTAACCTGAACTTTCCTGGCTCTTTTTCTTTACTAAAAATGCTGTGATGCACTTGGTGACATGCTTCGTCTAATAATACCTTGCCTTTCTAAATTTGTTTTGATGTTACAAAATGCTACGAGTTTGGGTGACGAACATTGATAAGGTGAACATTCAACGAGATTGTAATCTGTCACCCAGATGGTATATGGCATTAGCTCACACTTGCCTAATTTACTCGTTAACACACATTGGAACTGGGCAATCAGATTTGTAACTATTCTCTTTGAACACGAGACAGTTCATCTCTTTGGGTCTCCATACCTACACAGGTTTTTATCTGCTTCACTGGTGCACTACCACTTAACTATATCTTATGCTCTGGAGCAAACACGAAGGTTAACGAGTTGCGTTTAAAGTCCAAGAGTGCTTTGGCTTCTTGCAAAACTTTAACCCAAGAACAACATCATATATCAAATGCGGGACCACCCAAAATTTCTTAATCCAAGAATATTTTAAGATCTTAAAGTGAAGAACAACACACACTTTGACCTGACATCCTTTACCATTAGCCACCTGCGAGGTCATCCCGTCCTCCACCGAAAGGCAACGTTTCAGTTCAGGTTTCGCTTTTACTAATTGACTAACAAATTCGTAATTATGAAGCACGAGGACACACCTGTATCCAACATGGCTTCAACCTCTCACTCACCTACAGTGAATGGAACCCATAGATTTTTGGACTTGGCTTTAACCATTGCCAGTTGTTCTTGGTCTTTCTCCACATCGTCCCTTTTTCGCCCCTGTCAACTCTTTGGCGATATGGCCCACACGCCTACAATTAAAGCATTTGAGAGTCATTTTTTGGTGCTCTACACTGCGCTAACACATGTCCAGGCTTACCGCAATTTTAGCATATTGCTAACTTTTTCTTCCCTACATCCACCTCTACTAACCCAACACCCCCACTTTCTTTCCTTTTTTGTTTCCCTCGCCAACGAAGGTGCTAGGAAAACTCTAAATTCTCAATCCCCCCCCCCCTTTTCCCTTCCATGACTTCAATTCCTGGACCGATTTAGGTTTAGTCATAAAAACACACTGTTGCCTAGCAGAGGGGGGAATGTTCTCAAGGACCCACGCAATTAGCTCTTCCTTGGTGAGAGTAATGGCCAATGCCACCGCTCATTCGACAAGTTCTTGAATGAATTGACTAATCTTCTCACCTTTTCTTTGGAATCTATAAAAATCATCCTGCGCCAATTCCTGCATAGACCTTTTTGGACACAAAAGTCCTACACAATTTAGATTTTATTTGCAGCCATGTTTCACACTGTTCTAGCCCTTCCAAAACAACATCCAATGTCACACCCGAACATGACTATGTTTGGCGTGATCAACAGCTTTTATGAATTCCAGAAGAGAAATTGTTTCAAAACTAACCAAGGGAGGAATGCTTTTAAAACAACTAATGACCAAATTTGATCCAACCGATGCACCACCTGACGCAGTTTCACTGATTATTTCAATACCTGCACTTTGTTCGGTTAAACTGGGACCTTGCTTTTCTGCGCACCTTATGCTCACTACAAATTTTCGCCTTACAGTGCCAATGTCACCACCTTCAATAGCCACCCCAGCTGTTTGGAGGTTGGCAACCAACTCAGATTTACTCAACTTGTACAACCACGAAGTAGGCATGATATACCACAATTTCTTAACTCACATACACTATTAGTTGCTGCACCGAACAGCAGAGAGGCGCAGGCTAGCTCCCCTTGCAGGACTAGCCATGACTGAAGCAGGAACATTGCATCGTGCAGTTGATAACAGGTAGAAACACATGGGCACCTTCCATGACGCATTTGACCTGCCATACACACTAATAGATTGGCCCGTAACGCGTTTATTATCCCCAAAATCACGAGTCACTGGAGCACGACGCCAAATTAATTCTCCTCACATGAGTCCTATAATAACACCCGTTAATTCTGAAAGCTGTATTAGCAGCATATTTAGTTTCACAAGATACAGTTCACTGAATAACATTTACAGTGCTGAGGATAACTCGAGTGCTCATTAAACACCATATCAACTTTAATTGCACAAGCAATTCCCTAAGTACATAATTCCTGTTAGCTAAGCGTTACTGCTTGTTGCACAGCACCCATCTGCCGAAAGTAAATTATCTCGACGCGAGACAAAATATACGCCGATCCATATTCCGGCGCACACACTTGACCATGCAACAGGTGATTGAGCCCCGCCCGGTGCATGCAGTTCGCGATCAATACTCTGCCTGCGTCACTCGGTCGCCGCACAGCTGCTTCACCCCGCAGGGTGCGTCTATGTCTCGATCAAAAATGTCCCCGACAATCGGCCCGCGAGAGGCTGCTAGCCTTCGCCGCGCATGTCACATCGNCCATCTCCCAACTCACCACTCGTTAACGTCTCTCGCCCGCCGCCGCACAACAGACCGCGCACAACTACCGCGACCACGCGGCGCATACCTGAACTACCGGGGCTCATAGACATACAAGCCAACTCAACGAACATGCTTTGTCTATCAGCGCAGCCGCGTTTGAAATTAGACCAGCTTTACACACCATGTGACGTAAAAAAGTCACAATATGACCATTTTAAGAAAAGAAAGAAGTCTGATCAATTTAAGTGCCTTGTTACTAGGCTACAATGTTCGTACGTTTGTGTAGATTCTGTTTCCTTTACACTGATTGCATTGGGACATCCTTGGCATTATTTTGTGATAGTTTATAATCCCTAGACGATATACGTGCTGGAAGATGGTATTTACTAATGCTGAAAAAGCCGGCATGTTCATGGTATATGGCGAATGTAGGAAGAATGCTGTTCGTTCTTGTGTGTACGCTGAACGATATCCCAGTAGACGTCAACCATCCTGACAATTATTTGCGAACTTATTGTTGAACGAATTGCGTATTTTGTGTAGTTCTTTTTTTTGGTTGAAGCCAGTCCAGCAAAGTGTCTGAAATAAAAATAATAGCATGTGTAATACACGAGTAGTAAATGTTTGCAAATGTAACTAAATGAACGTGTTAAAAAAGCCGCCTGCTTTCACTATGAATGCGAGTTAGTGCAATAGATTTTGGACCGATCATACTTTTAAATTTAATTACATAGAGACGTGAAGTATTCACGTGCGACAATTACAATTGTATTAATTCCCCAAATGCAGAAAGGCTAACTAACGCCTTATTTAAAAAAAAAAAAAAAATAGTATTTATGTCTCTTAGTCTTGTGTTGAACTTCTCAATTTACTATGCAAATGAAATGAGTTATTTTGTCACACGTCAACATCGCAGCGAAGTTAATCCCTCTTATACGCTGTTCACAGTAAACTGATTCAGTTTAACAGAGCACTTCTGAGAGCCCTGCTTAAGATCTGCATGTATTCACACTGTATTATTCCTGCACATGTAAAGTTAACATTGCCATGGGCCTGATCATTTTATTCGTACGTCGGTAAAAATAAATTGTAAAAATATTAGAAAAGTAAATATATTATAAATTTTCTAATGTTTACACTAATATACATTAAAATTGACAGAACGCAAAAAAAAAAAATAATTTCAGTGTTCACAAATGTTTACCCAGCACTTATACTAGTTAAAGAGATAATTATATCAAAGTTGGTGTTTGACTATACTCATTTCTCCCAATAACATAGCATGTTACTAAGTGGTGAGTTTAGTGACACTATTACTTTGACAATCATACTAGCACTTTCTGAGATATAAGAGGGTTTTCGTAGGTGTGTGCATCTGACTGTAACTGTGGCGGGGTAGGTTGTGTCATCCACTGGGAGATGTTCAGTGGAGAGTTCCTACAGGTACCCCGTTGCACACGTTGAGCGGAAAGAAACTAAGGTGTAAACGTGACGTGTACACTGCAAAATACGACGTACTGCAAGGTTTCGAAGCTTTTGTTGCGTTGGTGTGGACTGTTTACAGACACGATCGCTCGGTGAACTAATATTGTAATCACGCTATGAACATCAAACTAAACACACGTTTTATTTGCCTGTAACATTAACAGCACCACCGCCACCAAAACAACCTAGCCAGCCACTACTACAATCAAATGCATATACATATGAAATCACCTTATATCTCAAAAAATGCTCGTCGGTTTTTCAAGATATTCACCACACTGAACTCACCGCTTAATAAAACGTCATGCTATTAGGAGAAATTGGCACATATGCAAATATCTGTTTAAAAAATCAAAGTTGATATCGTTATCTCAGTAATTAATTACATCTCGAACAGACATAAGCACCGCAGTGCTATTTACGAATTCTAAATAACAATTTCGATAAACTCTAAACATGAAACAGTGATAATTGAGCTAAATAAGTGAAAACCAGTGAAAATTGAGCGGCTGATAATGAGCATCAAACAACAAATTAATATGATGACTGAAATTGACTGATCTATTTGTGATTGCCACTGAATGTCGAGAACGCCACTATCATAAGTCACTTGTCCCCAGTTCATTTGCTTGATTTGCCATTTGGCAGTAGCTTGTCAACTGGCTTTCAGTAAATGTTATTTCACTGATTGGTATCACTGTTTCGGACTTAGCGTGTAACTTCAGCAGTTCGGAAGATATTTGTGGCAAACATCTTAGCTGAATAACAATGTATACGCAGGTAGGAGCAGTGACATTTTTCAAAATTAGGTTCATTTAAGTATATGAATTGCTGCATTCTCGCTGCGAGGTCGCAGTGATCGTACGTCAAAATCTCGCAAGTGTGCGCCAGCCTTATAGGAGGGTCTCGTGTAAGAACACTTATTTTTCTCCAAGATCTGTCACTTTTTACTTTCTTATTTTGTTACTTCGTAGTTTGTATCGCAGGTGCTCAAGTATGTACTCAAATAGAAATTTTGTGTGAAATCAATTATTTGCGATAAACACTTTAGATTAGCGTAGTTTTAATAAGAAAATGTGAAAGTTTAAGTGAAGGGTTTTATAATAGGTAAAATTATTTTTGTCAAGTCCCAACACTGCGATGTTCTTAATTTTTTTAATGAACTCAGAAATAAATATATGTTTAAAACAGCTTTTTAAATCAAGTTATAATTTAATTAACAGGAAATAATCTCACGCTTATTGCTTTGAAAGAAAATGTATTTAGTTTTTAAAATATGGGTTTCCTACTAGTCTTTCGAGGGTGCAATATTATATTACGTAGAAAAAAAATATGATGCGCATCACTTCCGTGGTAAACGGAGTTTCGCCAAGTTTAAAACACAAGTCAATTTCTTGTGAAACGTTCAAGTATCTAGTACATGTAGTGCCAACGCTGTTCACTTGTGGCGCAGATAATTTTAAAATAAGTTTTGAGGAGGGAAGAGGTCAGATGAAGCAAAAATATTAATGGCGTGCTGGACTTGATTCCCGGGGGTGAAAGGCAACGAATAGAACAAATGCATATGACTTCCATTCAACACAGATCGCAATGAAAAGTACATTCCTACCACGCAATATGCCCGGTTTTATCCATGAACACGAATGAACTATCACGTTGGAATGAAGCTCGTTGCTGAAACCTCAAAGCCGTTTGAGCACCCCCATCCTCTTAAAAGAGAGGTGGTGACACCTCGAATGTGCGACTCCCAGCAAAGTCATAAGCAGCACGCGGATAAGCTTGCAAATATACACAGTCAAATTACATTATTATGACCACCTGCTAGTATCCAGAGTAACCGCCCTTCGCAGCACGGACAGCAGCTAGACGAGCTGGCAGTGACTCAGTCAGGTGCTGATAAGTCTCCACGGGTATCTGGAGCCATGCTGTCTGCAGTGCGTGGCGGAGGAGACAGACCGCGAACACGACGATCGAGATTGTCACGGATCACAAATAATTACAAGAACTCTCAAGCATACTTAACAACATTTTATTAATATTAAGATAAAACATTGACGAATCATTAGCAAACAGTAAAATACTAGTTGATCTCACAGCCTTAGATAAACTTTAGCTAACTACATTCCAAATAGAAAAATTTATCACATGCCATTCAACTAGTTTAAAAACACAACTAGTTTTTGTAGCACAGAAAAGTTTTGATTTATGCAAAATATTAACATGCTTCAATACAAGCAGCAAAATAAATGAATTACAGTGATCAAAGATTTAATTACCAAACGATATTTTATTTCTTAGCACCCAATTCAATTCAATTATAATTTAATTAAAATTACAATAGAAAGGAGAGCGACCACCATGGCCCATCAAAGCCGCATATAAAAAAATCTATTTAAAAATTAAAATAAAACATGTAATGGTGGGAGGCAGTCTTGTGAGACCCTCCAGAGCTTCTACCGTTAAAAAACCATTGCACGACGACACAATAAAACATTAAAATAACGCCCTAACGTTGGAGTCGTGAAAACGAATAGAAATATAAAAAATCAATGAACTTGGGTGGCGCACAAAGACAATCACGACACGTTATAAACAATAGGCACAGCAGACGTGGCACCATACTTAAACCGAAACAAAATTTAGTAGGGCGGCCAAAACCAAATTAAGAAATGCATAGCACTACTGCACACTCAAGCAAATACACACACACACATGCTACACAGAATTACAAAACATTAAAAATACTACCGCAAAAAACCAACGTTTCCCACGACTCACCGTTAAAATGCCCCATCGCTCTCAATCAATGACAAGTGAAGTTGTCAGCTTAACATCGTTGTAGTTGAATTCAGCTCAGCTGGACAAAACGAAGTGCAGGCGATCCAAGCTCGTCAATCGGCGTGGAAGTTGGCGTTAGAGTAAAGTAGCACAAGGAGACGAAAGCCGGGACCAGACTTGCAAGACCTTAAATAAACTCCTATTGATACGCACGCGTGGGGGAAGGCAAAAGGAAGGGAGGGAGAACAAGGAGGACGAAGGAATGGATCCGAGCCTAGCAAAGAGTGCAAAATACTACAGACCGCATATATAGAGAGCGCTAACAATCGTAACGCGACGGCTCTGGCGGTGCAAGTTGGTCCCACGGATGTTCAATAGGATTGAGATCGGGGCTCTTTGGAGGCCACGGAAGAACTTTGAAGTCCTGATCGTGCTCTTCCAGCCACGTGCGGACACTTCTAGCAGTGCGGCAAGGCTCATTATCGCGCTGGAAGATCCCATCCTTCCGAGGAAAGACAATCATCATGTACGGGTGAACGTGATAGCAGAGGATGGATTCATAACCAAATCGATCAATGGTGCCTTCCTAACGGGTGATGGGACCTAGGGAATACTACTGGAACATTCCCCAGACCATAACACTGCCCCCCCCCCCAACTCTTTGTGTGTGTCCAGTAATGGATGCATGATGTCGGTTCTCCGACGTTTCCCGCCGGACATGCTGACGTCCATCCGTTCTATGCAGCTGAAAACGTGATTCTTCGGAGAAGACTACACGTCGCCAATCAGCAGCGGTCCAGTCGCCATACTGTCCAGCGAATTTCAGTCGTTTTCGTCGATGCACCTGTGTTAGCATGAGCGCAGTCACCCTCCGTCTACTCCGGAGCCCCATTCGCAGAAGGGTTCGCTGAACTGTTACGGCAGACACGTGTCTGGATCCCTCGTGGTTCATTTGGACGGTGAGCTGTTCCACTGTAGCCTGTCAGTTGGCCTTCACGCCCCACCGTAGTCGACGTTCACCTCGGACATCAATGGCACGAGAACTCCGTAGTTTCCACGACGGTTATTCCCAATGGTGCCATTCGTCCACTCACGATACACCTTTATCACAGAGGTGCGTGAACAGTTCACAAACGTAGCTGTTTCCGAAATGCTGCCTTGGCTCGAAAGCCGATCATCATCCCTTTTTGCAACTTGGTTAAATCGCTTCCCTTACACATGACAGCACGCAATGTGTACAGCCAGCCTGTCGTTCGCATTATATACCCGCTTCACCATCCCACGTCACGGGTCATACGTCATGGGCTACGCACTGCAGATGGCACATCTAGCAGGTGGTCATAATAATGTGATTCGGCTGTGTACATCCCACGCCTATTTCTATCTGGCAGATGCAAATTAATGTGTTTGTTTGTACAATGTATAGCCTAGTATTACCGAAAAGTCCTAAAAGGAAAATAAACAATATTTCCAAAACTCATATTTAGTTTCTTATATCGCTGTATTTTAATTTATAAATTCGAGAAGAAAATTGTGTGCTTTGCAATTACAGCTCACAGAAATGCAGAAAAGGGAGCGACACATTATTATATTATATTATATTATATATATATATATATATANTTATATTATATATATATAAAACAACACAAATGTAAACAAACACGCAAGAAACTCTTACGCAATGTTAAAAAAACTACACCATTTTAAATAAAATAACGAAAGACGCAATACATTTTACAAGCTACTAATGTAATGCGTAACTTTACAAAATAATTATAGACTTATAAATTACAATTGGGCAATTGAAAACTAGGAAATTTCTATTTAATAAAAAAAAAAATTCTAGATTAATTTGGTATACCATCCTAAACAAGGTAGTTGTGTGTTCCACGGTATCTTGGAAATTACTCTAATTGGCTAAAAAGTACACATAATTAAGTTTCCTGACAATGATGAAAGAGTAAATGCCTGGGTGAAAGCTATTTCGCGAGAGAACTTCGTGCCCGCAAAGTTTTCACGTTTGTCTATCAACTTTAAATACTTTCAGTAGAAAGAGTTACATTAAGTTAACATCATAATTATAGCAGTGCGTGTTTCAGAGTACTACCATGAGCACTAGCAAAGGATAGGTTTTATTTAGCCTGTACCGAAGCGTATGCAGTCCACATGTAGGTAATTTTTGCAGTATATTGTGTTTAAATAAAACCGATTTTAATGATATAAAACACATTATTCTTCGATTGGTGGGGGACTAGGAAGTTCACGGATGATGGTCACACCTTTGTTTTCCTCGCAGAAAGTTTCTAGTTCTTTACGAAACACGTGTTTAAGCACGAAAATAATGTCACAGGGCGCTGTGTAAAATTAACATTGTTGTTTACCGTATAATTATTTTAATGTGTTAATTTTAAGAAGATTTTTAAAAGCCGTATGATTAATTTATCTTTAAGTAAATGTTTTCAAGTATGGTAATTACAGTGAAAAAAAAANAGATTTTTAAAAGCCGTATGATTAATTTATCTTTAAGTAAATGTTTTCAAGTATGGTAATTACAGTGAAAAAAAAATTGCTAAATTTAACGGTAGGCAGTTATTTCAATGAGTATAAAAACACATTTAACGCCTGTGAATCGNAAAAAAAAAATTGCTAAATTTAACGGTAGGCAGTTATTTCAATGAGTATAAAAACACATTTAACGCCTGTGAATCGTCAAGTATAATCCAGTCACGGTTACTTCCAACTTTTCTGAAGCCCTGCTAAAGTTCTACTTGCAGGATATTCCTCCGCCTCATGCAAACAAAGCTTAACCGACTCTATAAAATTTCACCAAAGGGACAACGGACCGCATTCGTGCGCACTCAGTGTAATAATATTTTGCTTGATAACTATTTCATACTAGGCATTATCGACACCCTTATTTTCTCCACATTTTATTTATACTAATTACAATTAAATTGTATAATTAACAGGCAAAATATAAGTAAAAGTTTAAATTAACCAAAAATGAGGTACTACATGTTGGCATTAGTATAAAACGCTTGCAATACGTGACATATTAAGAAAACAACCAAACACATCATTAATAGTGTGATTTTTGAAAGGTTTTATTCAATAAGTGTGAAGAAACCGTGAACAGACTATACTTTCTGCACAAGCTGCTGGCTCGGACATAGTTACTCGCATTCAGCTTTGCTGCGGGATCGCTCACAAGATCCGCCACGGGTCAGAAATCACGTTGAAAGGCCATATTACACGGTACCAAATCCCGTATGAGCATGTGCAAGGTCTGCCGTAGGCGGCCAATACACTAGCTAGTACGGCGCCCGTCATGGCATTTACCGCCATGTACGACAAGATTTCATACCAGGTTTGGTAATGGGACCTGTTCTATTTTCCGTGGCAGGTCCCAAACCAGCTTCCGTACCTGGCAAGTCACATCGCAGTTTCAGAGCGCAAGGGGTCCGCTGTGGCCATTACTTGAAACAAGTGGACGACGGAACCTAAAATAAGGTATTCATCTTGGTTATATGCCCGTGAAGTTTAAATTCATTCAAATGGCTTTAAAATACGTCAAAGGCAAATGATATTGACCACGAGAGCTTTTAGTCACTGTTGGGAAGCCTACTGAGGATTTAAAACATTACCTAGCCAATAATAAACTAATACGAGTAATTTTTTTTAAATAATAGTATATAAATTTTATTTAAAAATTTTTAATGGTACGTTACTAGTAGCGACGTTGTAGATGCTGTTCACGGTAAACTGAGAACTTTTAAAAGTTCTGCTTAAGATATTATTGGCTGTGAATTGTGTGATCTTCCATCATACAATTAACATTGTCATGAGCCTGTTAACTTTATTCATGCGTCGGTCAAGTGAAACTGTGAAATTATTGGAAAAGAAAATATTTTTACAAATTCAATAAATTTTACATTTATACACATTAAAATTATGGAAAGCAAAATAAATATTTTCATTATTCATACGTGTTTACTTAGCACTTTTAATTCAAAGTTAAAGCATGGAACTACTTTCCCTCCACAGTAACCAACTTTACGGGACGTATGCCAGTCAGTGTGACATAAAATGCACGTAGGTAGCGGCAGGGACATTTTTCAGAGGTTGATTTTAAAAGTGCTCACTTTACCGTGAATAGTCTATTCGCGATTCCGACGTCTCCAGAGCGCAGCACCATATCCACGAAAAAATGGCCGTTATAGAGGTTATAACAAGATAACAATTAAATTGAAGGTTTCAATAAAATGTCAATGTTGTGTTTGTTTGCATACATATTTGGCCAGGAAACAGGAATCATAGGCTGTAATTGAATCGCATGAAATAATGGTTTATTTTGGGAATTTTATATGCTAATTTGTTGAATGTTTGGAAATTAAGTTAACATTAGTTGGCGCGTGACATTGTTGAGCAAAGTGAAATGAAACTAATAAGGCTGTGCACTGAATATAGTTATGTCAGTATTCATCACAGCTTATTAAAAATATGTTTCATTGGCAGATGCATTATGCAACTCGGTAATTATAAAGAATCGCANGTATTCATCACAGCTTATTAAAAATATGTTTCATTGGCAGATGCATTATGCAACTCGGTAATTATAAAGAATCGCACATTTTCGGGAAATGGCAAAACATATCTGAGAATTGCGTTTTTGTTCTTACAGATTATGTTGAATCGTTATTACATATTACGTAATGATATATATATATAATATGTAATAAGTTAACAAAAATATTGGTTCGCCTACTATCCCAGTAGACCAAAAAGTGCTTNGATATATATATATAATATGTAATAAGTTAACAAAAATATTGGTTCGCCTACTATCCCAGTAGACCAAAAAGTGCTTCAACTTCCTTCGTTAAAGTAAAAATGTATACAACAAAATACAAACACACGTCTATTATATGCGTGTTTGTATTTTTTTCTTTAACGAAAGGAGTTGATAGAAGACGAACCAATATTTTTGTAACATTTTATACTTTACTGTTGAGATTTTTTAAAAACATTTTTTATTAAAATTATATTTTATTTTATAATTACATTAAAGTTTTCCAGTATTTCCTTGTTTTTGATAACCTTTCAAACTGCCGTCTTAACAGCAATTTTATGTCATTTTTTTCCTTCGGAAATTGAGTACAAACACACCATAACCTGCCTTGATACCATATTTTATAAGGTATTTGCTTGATTTTACACCGCTGAACTGAATTGTATTTGTTCAAGTAAATTACTTAATTTGTGGGGTAAAACATTTACACAATTAAAGTTAGAAATTATTCGTTTTTATAAACTTTGTATTTCGTTTTGCTGCAGTCAGTCATATCAGCAAGTTAGTTTATACCCTCTACACAATTACGTATTTCCACCGCTAGATGCCAGCTACTTTGCTCGAAAACGTAAATAGATATCTTGGCTTAGGAAACCTGAGTGTTACGTTTGGGGCGTTAGTTCAAAACTCCATCGGACATACTTTTTTTTTTTACTATTGAATACGGATTATAACTTTACCTTAAGAAATAACTTTGTAATGCGAAATAAATGTTTACAATCACGCGAATACTTAAAAAAAAAAAAAAACTGAAGTTATGCAATCCCGTTTCTTTTACGACGCCTGATCAATGAAGGGAACGGCACCTGTGAGGATATTTAGTGCATCAATCTACGTACAGCATACAGAATAATATTCCACGGTATTCAACTGTTTTATATTAACCGTGTCGGTTACATCGTCACAACTGATGAGTTCATCCGTACCATTTATGCAGACCTGTGGAACATGGCATGACAATGTGTGGAGAGATTTTGGCGGCTCTTAACAACAGGGCTTTGAGAGCCGGTGGGGGTGATGCGGGGTGAGGAATGGAGCGGCGCCAGAATGCAGGGGCGGGGGAAAGGGAGGATCTCCGAGAAAACCCGCCGACCAGCGGCATCGTTCGGCACGATTCCAACGTACGTAAATCCGGGTGTGACCCCGCCGGGAATCGCCTTGGTTCGCCTTGGTTGGAGGCGAGCACTTTAGCCACTGCGTGAACTGCGGCCCCCACTTGGCGCGACAATTATACTGCAGATATTTTATCTTTTGACAACTGCGTTGAGTTCAGAAGTGTAGTTAACTTTACAACACGTGTCATCCGTGTTATAATACGTGTACGTTGTCTCTGTAACGTAAAAGTGCGCTGACACTTGAGGACAAAGTAGCATGATGCACTCAAGTGCTTTCCTAACACAGTAATGTATATATATATATATATATATCAAGTTAGTTCATGTAGAAATATTCAAGTTACTCTTGTCATTTATTACACACCTCATACACTGAAGAGCCAAGAAAACTGGTATAGGCGTGCGTATGCAAATAACAGAGGTATGGAACCAATCAGAGTAACGCGATGCGGTCGGCAGCTAGATCGGTTACTGCTGCTACAACGGTAGATTATCAAGATTGAAGTGAGTTTGAACGTGGTGTTATAGTCGGCGCACGAGAGATGGGACATAGCATCTCCGAGGTAGCGATAACATTTGAATGTTCCCGTACGACCATTTCACGAGTGTACCGTGAATATCGGGAATCCGGTAAAACATCACATCTTTGACATCACTGCGGCCGGAAAAAGATCGTGAAAGAACGGGAAAACGACGACTGACGAGAATCATTAAACGTGATAGACGTGCAATTGGCTCAGATTGGATTTGTGGACTGCCGTGCAGAATTGATGGTGTGAATAGCCTCCTGCATACCTTCAGACATTAGTTGAGTCCATGCTACGTCGTCTTGCGCCGTGCTCNAGGGGGGGGGGGAGCCACACGATATTAGATATTAGGTAGGTGTACCAGTTTTTTTGGCTCTTCAGTGTACATATTGTTGACGTTCTGTGAAATATTCTTTGTCAAGCTTTTTCTGTTAATGTAAAATAAACAAAAACGGAAAAATTGGTTGCGATGCCAGTCCAATTAGTTAGTTTTCCATTTTTTTTACTACCGACTGATAGAAACTTGTTTTAATAGTACATAAAAAAAACCTTTACAAGAACAGTTAACGAGTTGGTTACTAGCTGTGCCCACGGCTCCGCTCGCGTGGACTTCANATAAAAAAAACCTTTACAAGAACAGTTAACGAGTTGGTTACTAGCTGTGCCCACGGCTCCGCTCGCGTGGACTTCAAAATTATTGTTTAGGCTTTTTTTTTTAATAAAGTTGAATTTTACTTAGTGTTAATCTTCTATACTCTATACATATTATAAAACTCAACGTCTCGGTGAGTTAAACGGTAAAAACACTTATTAGTATTTCTATGTTATATATATATATATATATATATATATATATATACATATCATGATGTTCCATATTTAACGGTTTAGACAGCGTATTGCAAGAGAGCGCGCTGGCGGCAAACTTTTTTCCGACTTGATTCACTATTGTCGTTCGTAAATTTTTTGAGATATCTTCTTGCGATAAAAAGTAGCCAATATCATCTTTCAGCCTTCCAACTATTTCTGTGCAAGAAATTACGTTGATCTGTTGCTCGGTTGCGACGTTGCATTGTTATTCCGTTTGTGTACTTTTTCATTTTCCAATAAGAATTTCCCCGGGGGAATGATATGATATTTTATCGAGATAAGAAGTTGCTTCTTTCACTTTCCGACCCTCCAACTATCTCTGTGCAAAAAATCACGTCGATCCGTTGCTCCGTTGCGACGTCGTCCCACATTAACAACTTACATTGACGCAGCATTGAAAAAGAACTACTGTTGTACGATATTCACACTTTCCTCTAATAGTTATCGCCCTTCCAAGATTATTCCCTTAGATAAATACTGCTATTCATATAAGTAATGGTTTTGAATGTCAATTGAGTAACACAATTCATATGCNTCGATCCGTTGCTCCGTTGCGACGTCGTCCCACATTAACAACTTACATTGACGCAGCATTGAAAAAGAACTACTGTGTACGATATTCACACTTTCCTCTAATAGTTATCGCCCTTCCAAGAATATTCCCTTAGATAAATACTGCTATTCATATAAGTAATGGTTTTGAATGTCAATTGAGTAACACAATTCATATGCNATATTCCCTTAGATAAATACTGCTATTCATATAAGTAATGGTTTTGAATGTCAATTGAGTAACACAATTCATATGCAAAAACCAAGAAACAGCACTTGTGCAAAAATAATAGCATTACTAGGTCTGCATAACTAAGGAGCTTCGGCTTAAATCATGTGCAGAAGTTTAGTAATTTAGCCATTTTTAAGGCAATGGATAGTGTTTGTTAGGACACGGATATTATTTGAGACATACCTCAAAACAGTTGATAAATTTCTATTTTTAATTTCATCTTTAAAGTAGGCCTATCAATTTTTTTAAAGTAGAGAATGGTTAATGGATATATGTGGGTAGTAGAGTTGACCCGTGTCATTAGTGTGACACACAATCAGAGGATCACTGCTGTAAGTCCCATATCGTAAGCTGCACGGTTGCAAGATTCCTGGTCAGTTTAGTACAGAATTTTCACTCACTCTCGGCCCCCTGATGTTCGCTCATTAATATCAAACTATCAGTCATAATGCAAGCAAATGAGCTACGGGCATGTCTTTGTGCGTGAGAAGGTGGCGCCAGTTCTTGCTCGGGAACGCGCGTGCGTCTTGCCGATACGGCCGCTAAACGCCTCTCACACGGACGTGTGCTTTCCATATAAGTTCTTGTCCCCTGCTCCTGTCACTTATTTAACAGTGGCCTGGGCTTGCTCGAATACAGCACGAACCGGCACTCAGTGGAGCAGCGTGTGTTTATTGTCCGCACGTACTGGGGAAAGGAAGTCCATAAATGTGTGCCTGCGACATTTTATTGCACAGTTTTGGGGACGGCAACCCCCCTGCAAAGTTGTCCTGTCAATATTTGGCGAAGAAACTGGAAAAAAGGAGGACATTTTTTTTATATGCATGATGGAGGACGTTTAATACTGNTGTCAATATTTGGCGAAGAAACTGGAAAAAAGGAGGACATTTTTTTTATATGCATGATGGAGGACGTTTAATACTGCCAGGCGCAACGGCAAAGGAAGCGAGAAATGTATATATTGCTGACCTCATCGAAGACTTCGCTGCGTGCACTGTCACAAAAGAAACGTTAAGTTTCCACGGGCACATGTCAACGTGTTGCCAAAAACAAGTAAGGTTCCATGCGCATCGTGTTACTGCTGTGCGACAATTCCTACCTCCCGACAAAGCGAAGAGAATCGATTGTCCTTATTGGTTCCGGCAGTTTGTCAGTGCATCACCCAAGAATCCTTAACTGCATGTTTTCTTCGACGAAGCAAGGTTCCATCTCAGTAGGGTCGTTAATTTTCAGAATATCCTTCTTTGGGCTACTGAGAATCCTCATTCCTGGCATGAAACACCTCTTCGTTACGGAGGAATTGGAATGTGGTGTGCTCTATCAATGCGCCGCATTATTGACCCCGTATTTTTAAACACAACAGTAGAAGCCGACGTCTATCTGGGAATCTTCCGAAAGTTTATGAGTCGTTTCGATGACGTATACCTCCGTATTGACGGTTTTCAGCAGAATGGCGCAACTTACCAGGCACTTTCAACGCCAGCGCGAGGAAAATTGTGTTTTTTTTTCCGGCAATCATGCAATTTCCAAAGGACTTTGGCCACCCACATCGCCTGACCTTACCCCACAGGATTTATTCCTATGGGGCATGCTGAAATGGAATGTGTATCGTAATAAGTCACGGACTGTCATGGTACTACAGGACAGCATTCGGGG